>JAEPRB010000141.1:0-80092 GCA_016758965.1 Circinella minor | reverse complement strand
GTTTCCATATTGTGCGTGAGCCTGCGATGTCATTTTCCATTGCCGAGCTCAAAAATATCATGAAAACATGCATAATTTTGCATAACATGATTGTTGAGGATGAACGTGATCGCTATGATTACAATAAAAAAGAAACATTCGAGTATGAACAAGCACCGTTTGCCGTTGAAGAATCATATTCACGGGATGGTGTTGCTGAAGAATCCGTAATTCAGAGGAATAAGGATCAAATACTCGACAGCAGCATCCATCGCCAACTACATGCTGATCTTATTCAGCATCAATGGAATCGATATGGCAATAGTCATAATTAATAAAACATTTTACATACTTACCTCTCAAATTGGAATATAAATGCAGGATTTAAGTTTATTATTTTTAGCTACTAGTAGCTACTTCGTCCTCGTCCTCTTCTTCATCATCATCTTCACCTTCAACAACCTTCTCTTCTTCCTCCGCCCTCTTTTCTTCTCTCATTCGTTTTAATATTTCCTGCTGTCTTTGTTGATAGTAACAACGTTGATCAGCAGTC
Organism: Circinella minor; assembly: GCA_016758965.1. Lineage (NCBI taxonomy): Eukaryota > Fungi > Mucoromycota > Mucoromycetes > Mucorales > Lichtheimiaceae > Circinella > Circinella minor. The sequence continues at coordinate 79,560 of JAEPRB010000141.1, read as the reverse complement.
ATATTACTCATATCTACGCTCATGAAGGCATGTTCTGCCATCAGTTTCGCGCAGAACACCAACTCGTCAATCTTCTTCGTTCTAATCTCATCCATCGCAACTCGCTTACGAGCCAGCTCCATCTCCAGCTGCTCCACCTTCTCGACATCCTCGTTGCTTCGTTTCTTGTTGGACTTGGCCTTTTTTACACCAATTGGCCGTTCAGTCTCAGGACCATCCACACTTGGAGCATCCTTCTTATGCTCAGGATGTCCGTACCACTTCTTTTGAGTCTTCAAAAGCTCAAAACAAGGCTTCACATTGAAGTTCTTGTCACGAGACAAAGAAGTTCTCTTGTACTCTTGTATGGCACGGCGCCACTGTTATATACAATAGTCAGTTTTTCTTTTACTATTTCTAAAATGAATTTAATAATATATTGAATAGACTATCACCTTATCTTCCTCAACTTCACCACTTCGAGGATGTCTCTCTACCTCCATCATGCATCCACAGAATTTCGATATGCATCGATTGATGGTGAGGAAGCGACCTTCAATTTTGTGGGCCGTTCTCTCATTTGGATTTCCATATTTCTGGAACTCATCGAAAATGCGGTCCCAGAACTTCGCACCATCTTGATTTTTGCCTTTCACTTCATCAGTGGCAATTTCAAGATAAGCCTTTACCAATTGGCAATCTTCATCTGAATTCCATTTATTACCGCGTTCCCTTTTATCGGTGACGGTAATGGGGGTGGTTGGTTCATTGGTAGAAGCCAAAGTAGAAGTGGTGTTAGCAGTAATGCTGTTATTGTTCATTTTTATTAAAAGTGGAAAGCGATAATTTTTTTTTACAAGCACTCAAACGCTCCTTGTAATTTTACAAGCTTTCTTAAAAATTTTACAAGCTTTGCATTTTGCAAGCTTTTTTACAAGGACCGTTGCGAGCATAAATTTGTAAAAAAGCTGGTAAACGGAGTTACAAGCTTTTTTTACAAGGACCGTTGCGAGTGCTCTAAGTTTATGTTTTATGAATACTAAAAAGATTGGAAGATGGAACACTTTTTTTTTGATACTTTTCCTTTTCTCTACTCGTGTAGCTCCTTCCTTCTCTTTAAATTTTATACATGCATGTACCCGGCAATATCAATAGCGCATTATTTTTCATTTCTAATCAATTCATTTATTGTTTTGATATTTTCTGCGAGACAACACACGTCTTTTTTTCACACACTTCAATAACTGCAAGCAATGTTTTCATTCCACAAGAAATGAAATAGGACTTTGGCAAGGCTGTAGCGGGAAAAACAGAATGCCTTCAGTTTTAAAGAACGCTTTGAGCAAACTTTAGGTTCATCTACACGTACGTAGTCAAACTGTAAGTCAAAGAAAAAGGTACATTCTGTGGGCTCTCAACCATTCAGCTTGGAAGTATGTGATGGTGATAAACGTACAAAGCTTCTAACAACATTTGATTTAATGACAAACGATGCTGCCCTGATTGATTTTCAAAATAATATCACCTTTTGTATTTTTACGTAACAGAAGGATTTCTTTCTCATCAAATGACTCTGTACAATCGAACCAGTATTAAAAGTGACAGTGGCTTTTGTATCAGTGTAATAGTGTAGGACCATTACGACGATATAACCAACCATAAGAGTGTTGATCGACATGCTTATATGCTGAACACCAAGGATAGAAGAGAGCATAGCAAGACAATGCTCCTCGTATTTACTATGGGGATCTACATTGCAAGAATTTGACAGTAGTATTTACTCGCCAGCAACAGTATTCACTCTTTGTTATTTACCGAATAAAGATCAATATGGTGTTGGATCAACATCTGGTGCTAAACTTGGCTCTAATATATTACAAATATTTGTGAAAGCAACATTAGTTAACAAAGGTATCATTCAACCAGATGATTTTCATAATCCTTTATTAGAGTATATGCATATAATGAAATAAAAATGCGATATTGAAGAGTGGTCCTCAAACCATTAAAGTAAGAATGGATGATATACAAACGCAAGTCTAAATTTTGATGCTAATCTCCACAGCAATTAATATAATTCAAAAAATGTCAACAAGTCATTACAATTATACTACGTAGTATAGTTAGACATATTTCAACGAAATTGTATGATACTCTCACTTTCCCTATTCTAATATCAAACTCTTATCATCAAATATATATTATATTAGTTGATAAAAATATATTATTTCTTTTTCTAAGCAACAAACAAATGTTTTCTTTTTACGTACTTACGTATCATATCACAGGTTCAACCTTTTTATTGCGACCGTTTATTAACTCACGAGCTCCAAATATTTGTGGTGTAAGGTATTTACGTACGTATCTATTTATTTTTACAATCGCAGCAAAAGAAATAAGAATAGGGGCCCACGCTTAAGAAAAAATCACTGATTTCACACAATAATGAATAAAACTAGTGCCAGAGCACTTTTTTTTTTTTTTGTAACTACGAGTTATACAATTCTCCAATCAAATTTGACCCACACATATTATTCGGGTGAGAGATTTTTTTTGGCTTAATTCTATCTTTATGTCACTCGCTTTTACCTTCAACAATATTCATCATAGTCTATTTCGAGTTTATTTTATTTGTCATGTAATCAATACCAATAAGTCTTATGAGGATTGTTAAAAAAATCTGTTGGTGATAACTTTGATTATCTAAAAATTGTAATTTTATACGAGCAAGTATATCTTATTGCTATGGTAAAAATAAAATAAAGTATACATTAAACTAAAGATCATTACAAAATTGTTTTATGTACGTATATTTAAAATCATAAAGATATATACTGTATATATGATAATATTGTAAAGCTATGTATAAATTACGTATTAAGAGAGACTCAGTACCTTATCCATATTTCAAACGATCGTCTGTATCAAATAAACATTGTTGTGCTATCAATGTGACACGGTTGAATTCGTGAACCGATTTTTTTTTTTTTTTTTTTTAGATTATACGAATTGATACAGTAGTTTTCTTTATGGAGATAGCAACATGATGGTCATAATGAACCACAAAAAAAAAAATGAAAAGCACGTCCTGATATGTAACTGCCTTTATTTAATAACATATATTTAATAATGAACCTTCTAGATCCTGTTTGATGTATAGAAGGGAAAGTATTAGTGATAAAAGAAATGATATTAAGAGTTTACTAAAACGTATTTTTCGAAAACGTCAGCTTAGAAATGAAAAAAGAAAGCAAGATTATCCCTCGCACAAGATAGTGCCAATTTTTTTTTTCACAAAGTCAAAAAAAAAAAAAACTTTAAGGGGAATAGAACTATGAATAGTAAACATACTTCTCTTAAATATGTAGACTCCTTTGGTTATAATCTAATTTGCTTTTTTAATCTTTCGAGAATACAAAAGCTTTATTTTGTTTGTATCATAATTCGTAAAAAATGACAGTTCTTTTAGTAGAACTTTTAAGTTTATGTAGTGTTCGGAGTATATACATAGCAACTTGGACATTCTGTACTACAATAAAAAGAAATAGCTACATTGAGCGAATAAGCTGAATAAAGAGAGGGAAAAGAGAAAACATACTTTGCAACCAGGAGAAATCGTCTTAGTAATTTATTGAATCTAAGGATACACATAAAAAGAAAAAGAGATCTGTGTTTGTATCACAAACCCAATGCCGTTTACTACGCAAGTGATACGTACACAAAAAAAAAATTGTCTTGGTCAAAATAACTATAAGATCTTTTAAATTTCCGCATCATATGGAAAGAAAGAAAAGCACCTTGTTAAAAAAAAGTTAGATATATATACAAAGTAGTATTGACGAAAAGTCTTAAGAAAAAAATTATTATAAAGACTTCTTTCACACGAACACTGTAGGCCTTATTGTTCTAAATTTTGTTTTTAGTTCTTAAAGATATATTTTAGAACATTATATATGTAACTATGTAAGACAACACGTATGTTGCACAACAGAAGTACTACCTGTCTGGTAATTGAAAGGAAAGAAAAAAGAAATGCAAAAGAGTTTATAAATAAAAGTTATCAAAGCTATTTCTTTATTTCTTCTCTTTATCCTTTTTCTTTTTTTTTTTTCATCATATACATAACACGATAATATTATCATTTATGGAGGTTATACAACGCGAATTAGATAATTTTTCAAAAATTATTACACAATCACCAAGACAAACAGTAGCAATAGCACTCAGTATCTCTGCTTGTGCTTATTTGGTGCTATCTTCTTTCAAGAAGAACAAGAAAGAAAAAAATGGATTAAAAAAAATACCAACACCTAAAGGAAAAGTTCCTTACTTTGGTAATTCTTTTTTCAATAGTATATTCTTCAATATGGGTCATAGTTATTTACTTATTATGTATCGTTATTATTGTCATATAGGACATATTTTTTCTATTGGTGAAATTCCTGTTCTTCAATTTAATAAATGGCATAAAGAATTAGGTATGTCCATATAAAGATATATGGATTATGCTGTTGAATATCTTTTTTTTTGTTTAGACCAGGGCATGTTTTACTTATAATTATCATCGTATAAATAGGACCAATTATAAGCGTAAAGATGGGAGTGCAAAATTGGGTTTCAGTTGGGGAACCATATCTTGCAAATAAAATTTTTAATGTCAATGGAAAATACACTTCAAATCGCCCACTTACAACTTTTTTATCCAAACATTATTCTTGTGGAAATAAAGGTATCGTTATTGGTAACCCATCAGATGAATGGAATAAAACACGAGGAGCAGGTATATATGTTTCTTTTTTTTTTTTGTTCACTCTTGATTTTTGTTTTCTATCATGTGCGTATAAATAAAATCAAAACTTAATACTTGTATTAATTATATTTTTTTTTATCCCTTTTATCCACTTTGTTGATATAATGAAACATACGTAGCACTTCAAATTCTTGCACCCAAGAACAGAAAACAATTCGAACAGCTGCATATCCCCGAAGCCGATCTTTTTATTGATGATCTATTAACAACTACAGCCAAAGAAGGTTCAGTCAATGTTGAACCTCTACTTCGTTTTATGACCATGAATGTTGTTGTTTCAACATGTTTCGGAAAACGAGCCGAATCCATCAATGATCCACTTTTTAAAGAAGTCTGTTATATTACTGATACTACGACTGATATCATGTCAACAGAAATAAATTCATTTTTACCTATCATGACTATTTTTGATATCTTATTTCGAACAGAAGCCAAAATGAAGAAATTCATTACTGAACGACGAGATCCTTTTTTCAAACAATTACTTCAAGAAGCCATTGATAATAAAGTGGATTGTTTTGCAACAGCTTTAATGGAAATGGAAGGTGTTAATAATCCTACAAATGTTCTTGTCACATTATGTATGTATTTTCATCGTAGAGATGAAAGGGAAAAGTGAGGAATAAGAAATTTGAAAAAGAAAGAAAATTTTGGCTCATATAAATTTTATACATACTAATATTAACATATTTGTATTTTATAATTATATTAATAGCTGATTTAATTTTGACTGGTAATGATACAAGTGCTGTGATGTTAACTTGGGCTATCGTTGTTCTTTGTCATTATCCAGCAGTTCAAAAGAAAATTAGTGCTGAGTTAGATCAATTCATCCGTGAACACAAAAGGGTTCCAACCTTTGAAGAAAGAGAGAATTTACCTTACTCAATATCAGTTCAAAAAGAATGTATGCGATTTAGACCAGCGATGGCGTTTGGTATATCTCATGAAGCCGACCAAGATTGTAAGTCTTTTTTTTTTTTATATAGACCATCAATCTACCAAGTATAAATATATGACATTGATACAAATACTACATTGATGAATTATACTTATCCAATTATCGCTGTTTATTTATTTTTTTACTCATTATATACATAGTGGAAGTCGATGGATATTTAATTCCTAAAGGTACAACGCTTATTGCCAATATGCACCACATTCATCACAATGAAGATTTCTATCCTGATGCAGATAAATTTGTACCGGATCGATATTTGAATGACCTTCGACCTATGTATACAACCGCAAGCGCACCTATCGAAGGACGTGATCAATTCAATTTTGGTTTTGGAAGGTACGTACGCATGAGTAATAGTAATTTAAATTATTATGTAATATGATGATGACAACCCATTCTTAATTTTTTTTGACTTCTTTTTCTTTTTATAGACGAGTTTGTATCGGTACATATTTGGTAAATATTCTTTTCTTTTGTTTAACAAATTTAGCCCAAGAATCAATCATTATATTAATAAGAATGTATATCACATGTAGGCCGAGTTAGAAATCTTCAATGTATGGGTGAGATTATTTAGTCGTTGTAAAATTGAACCTATTATTGGTGAAAATGGTGAACCACAATATCCTGATATTGATAGGATCGCTTATGCAGCTGCTATCTTACCAGCTTTCAATCCAGTTGTTCGTGTGGTTAAAAGAGAAAATTCATTAATTTAAATCAAAATTTCTTTTGCTTCTCATGTATAATATTTTTTTTTAGCAAAGTTTATTTTTAGCTAAAAAAAATAAATTAAATTATTTTCTTTAGCTTGTAAAAAACCACTTTTGAGAGTCTCCAAGTAAATCATACATGTTTTGCATCTCTTATTGGGTAAAATTTCTTGTAACCCATATTATGTAATGTGCTGCGCAGTACCATGGTTGCTATGATATAGCAGTTTAATATGATACTAAGAGCCATGGTGATGTTTTCCTCTTTTTTTTTTTTCGGTGCAGCTGACTGGCATTGTAAAAAAAAAAAAAAAAAAAAAAAAAAAAAAAGGTTTATCAAGTACCACATCCTTTGGGTAAATTTAAGCTTTCAAAGTACAAATCGAATGAATTTCGTCCATAATAAACCAAATCATGATTTGAAAGTAATAATGGACAATTGTCTTTGATTCAAACTTCTAACGAAAATAATGAGATGAAAAATATTATTAAAAGTAATTATCGGGATAAAAGACCTCCCTCGTTCCGAGAAGCACATTTTTTTAGCGGTCTTTCTTTTTTTGCGAAGCTTTCCTTGAATTATAAACTTCTTTAGGAAAGTATTTCTCTTTTTTTTTTTAGTTTTTATATCAAACCGCGCTTTACTTTTCCTTTTTTTTTTTCCATAACACTTTTCTTTTCTTTTCATAACTTTTTTTATTTGAATCGTGCAACGATTATCGACGCTTATTGTCGTGTGAGAGTCAAAAAAGCCGAATAATATTGACTTGACCACTCTACAACTCAAGGCTTCGCTTTCGTAACACTTTCTCTTTTCTTACTCAACTTTTCCCCCGCTTTCCCTCCCCCTTTTTTTTATTTATTTATTTCTTATTATCTTTTCAAGTCTTGTCACCATGGAAACGAGCCACACCCAACCTACTCTAATAACACTTCACGATGCTATCACAGATTCTCCTGTTTATCGATCGAATGTTCTTCATTTCGATGAACAACTAGATTTACTTGATAAGTGGCTCGAACAGTTATCCAGGCACCTAAAACTTTATACAGATAAACTTACAAGTAATGAGCTCATTTTTTTTTTGAACCTAACCTGTCGATAAAAAAAGAACGCTTTATTTCACTTAAAGAAAAGAAGAAAAAATAAAGACTCATAAACACAAACAATAAAATGATATAGAATTCAATTTGGAAACGAATAATGTTTGTAAAAAAACAATACCTGTTGGTATTGATAGTGTTTTAATAGGTAAGGAGTAAGGACAAAATAAATAGTATATTTGATAATGCATTATCATGTATAGATAGTAAATAATTCATCCTTTTTTTTTATGCTATTTGTAGATCCTAATTTTACTGGTGCTGTCATTCGTAGCTTCTCAGATGCATTACAAACAAGCTTGGCATTTAAGACAAAGTTGGTAAGTACGAAAACTAAAACTAAAACATATAGTTGCTCATGATTGACTACTTTGGGGCTTCTTTTGTAATGTTTTAAAAAAAGGGGTGTGAGAAGAGGTGGAAAATAAATATTCACATTTTTTCTCCCGCAACAAAATGAATCTCTGTATTAGGTGTCCGACCTTGAAGATAACTTTATCCAACCATTAGCACAATTCGTAAAAACAAATTTGAAAGAGTTTAGGGTAAGAAAATAATAATAATATGAAGGCGTAAATGCTATTGTGTTATCATTGTTGGATTATTAAGCAAAAATGATTGGGGGAAAAATAAATACTTAGGATTTCCGTAAACAGCATGAGAAGGCTTTGGAGCGATACGAGGCGCAGTTGTACAAGTATACATCTCAAAGTAAAACTAAAGAACCATCAGCAATACGTGAAGAAGCATTCCGATTACATGAAGTACGTAAAGCTTATACACGAATGTCTGGTCAACATGTTATTCGAATGTTACAATTTCGATCCATGTTGGAACATTGTTTGGTTGAAAGTTTTTCTGCAGCTACTTTGGCTCATTTTCATGATGTGGATGGAGGAAAACAAGTTTGGTCAAAATTGGATGCAGGATTAAATTCTTGGAAACAATGGTTGATTGATGTAAGTTTTTTTTTTTATCTCTCATATTATTGATATTCTTGTAGATATAAAAAAAGTTGGGTCTAATCTCCCAGGATTATAATAATTCATGTTTTATTGCAGGACCGCAAAACATGCGATTATCAATTGCACAGACTCCAAGTGGCTCGGAAGCAACTCCAGTCTGAGCATATTCAGCAAACCCAGCCACTCCGCGACCTCGATCGTTATGGTCCTACATCCTTACCATCTAGTCTTGGGACCGCCATGACAAGTCGACATTCCCTTGATTTTTCTAATGTTAATACTCTCAATGAAGATAAAACAAGTGCCAATAAATGGGGTTACTTATTTACTCGTGCATCACGCATGTCTTGGGTACGAAAATGGTTCTTTTTACATGATGGTTATTTTGGCACTTGTCATATCAACACCAATCCAAAATTGAAAGGAGCTATTACTGTCGGTGAACGTGTTTCGGTGCTCTTGTGTGACATCAAACCCATGGCTGATCAAGACCGACGTTTTTGCTTTGAAGTTGTTTGTGTACAACAGTAAGTTTATAATTCTATTTTAGGATAATTATTTATTCACTTATTTATTCGCTTTGTTTACGGCTATTCACTTTTTTTTTTTTGCATAAACAAAAAAAAAAAACAGGAGTCCTTTCATTTTACAAGCTGAAACAGAAGAAGAAAGACGTGATTGGATTGCATCTTTTGCCAATGCAAAACGATTTATGTTAGAAAACGAACAATTGCATTTGCACACGAACCCAATTGCTGCAATCTCTTCACCTACTGTCACCATGAGCGATCACGAGATCAATTCCAGCAGTGAATCTGATTCGCCACGTCCTACACGTAATTCTATGCCTGTGTTACAAAATGGTAGCGATTCAGCATTGTCCCTTCCTGCTATTGCTACCTCAACCACAACTCAGCCCCAAACTCCATCATCTACAACACATTCAGCTGTTATGCTCTCAACTTCCGCGGATAACCAAGATCAAGTATCTCTTGCCACATCTACCACTTTAACTCCTTTATTGGTTCACGAAGCTGTCAAGGCACAGCAACCTCCATCCAACACATCGTCTTCATCACCTCCATCATCCCCTGCTGCACCGTCACAATCATTTGCAGCTGCCCTGGGATCCTCTGTATCCCAGCAACAAGCACAACATCAGCAACAACAACAACAACAAAACGGTGCTGCAACTTGGGGAATTCCTTGGGGACTTGTACCCAATATGTTTTCAGGAGCAAGTGGTGGAGCTACAGATGAAGAAGTTTCAGCAACACCCATGTCACCTACATCAGCTACTAATAACAGTTTATTATCTTCTGGTGTAGATAGTGATGGTCATCCCATCATTTGGCCAATTCGTACAGATGATATAGCACCTAAGGTGGAATTAACCAGGTATAGCCCTGAATTGGAATCACGTAATCGTGAACTTCGGGTCTTATTTGGTGGGGTGTCACCCAATGAAGTCGTCTTGGATGCATTCATTAGTTCATTGAAAAAGAAACCAGCAGTCGATGAAGATCAAGACGATAGCAGTAATGACGACGTTGGATCACCCGTTACACCTACAGGATTTGTCGACCCATTGGAGCAAGAATTAATTACGCAATTGTCAGGAAGTGTTCAACGACCAGAATCTGAGTTTGGTTACTCTTATACGGGACGCGCGTTTATCACACAAGAAACGTTCTGGTATTATAGTTCTATCTTAATGACATGTGTGAATACTGTTGCTATCCCTCTCAAGAGTATCAAGGCTCTACGATTGATTCGTGACACTAGTATTACTGATAGTGTGGCAAAGAATGGCAAGGCGAATAATTTAGCATTAGCTATTGATTTGGTAGAACGAGATGAACCGTTGGTTCTTATGACATTGATGGATGATGTGGAAGTTGTTGCAGAACGTCTTCGTTTTGCTGTTGAGAATGCGAAAAGTCCAGAGGTAATATATTATCGATGTATTGAATAATTTCTTCATAAAGCTGTAACTTTTTGTCTTATATATATATACTCATATATCTGTTATTATTAGCCAATGCCACTACAAACATTATACGATGTTCTTCATAGTATGTCTGCATCTATTAGCAAGAGCCAAACAACACAAGTTATTCAGCAACAAAAGAAATCCGAACAAGCACCTGTACAACCGACCCCCGAAGTAACAACAGCTGAAATATACCAACCTGAACCTATTGCATCACCTGTACCTGAAACCAAGAAGAAACGTAAAGCACGCAAGAGTTCAGCTGCCAATAAACCCGTTCCAAAATCTGGCGCGCTGGCCGCAGCCATGATGGCTGCCACAGTCGCAGGTGGTAGTGGATTCTTTGATGCAAGCAAAATGGTGAATATTGAAGAAGCAAAACGTGGAAGTATTAGTGGAAGTAAAAAGACAACTGCAGATTCGAGTGACTCATTATCCAGTAACATGGCCAATAACCATTCCACAACAAACATTACAACAACAATAACACCACCAGACAATGACGAGTCAAAGGTAGCAGCGAAGCAGGAAAAAAGCGACGAGGATGAAATTCCATCGCATATCCAGGTGCCAGCAGGTCCATGTCTTTGTGAATGTAATGATCATCTCGACAAGATTGAAACAGAAGTCCAATTACCTATTTCTGCCAAACGATTGTACGATCTGTTGTTTGATTCTCAAGATACGTCAATTTGGGAAACTAAAAATAACGCTAGCGGGGGATCTAATTTACGTGTTAATGCTTGGGAAACGGTGGATGGTAAATCACAACGTGTGCTGAAATATATCTTGCCTGTCAGCAATCCAATGGGTAAATATCATTAATATTTCATTCTACTTTATAAAATACATGTGGACAGCATCTCTAGCCATATACGATTTTTTTTTACTCATTTTTGTTACATGAACTATATAGTGAAAGTCAAGGAAGCAGAAGTTGTGGAGACACAATATATTTTGAAAAAGGATGATTATCTGTATGTTGTTTATTTTTTTGATCATGTCTACATATTATAACAAAAGAAAAAAAGGTCACGAAATTAACATTTCTTTTTACTATATTAGTCGTTATGTCGTCCAGATTTCAACCAAAACTGCTCAACTGCCTTACGCAGATGCATTTATACCCTCAGTGAAATACTGTATCAGCTGGGTCAGCAAAACACAATGTAAATTAACTTGTAGTATGGGCGTGAAATTTGTCAAGAGTGTACTCGTCAAAGGTAAATAAAAATTAAAGGGAAGAAAAATAGAGACAATATTAGTTCTGTACTTTTGGATACTAATATAAAGAATCTATTTAATACATATAAAATTTATAGGCATGATCAGTAAAGCTGCACTTAAAGGAATGGGTGATAGTATTATATCATTTGTTCCAATTTTGGAAGAAAAAGTGGCCGAATTGAATGGAAGTAAATCTTCTTCTGGGGATCAACCACTGGTGCGTACAGCAACATTATCTCGACAATCTCGTGTTTCCAGTAATCAGACACCACGTAAATCTACAACAGCAACTGCTACATCTTCCTCTTCAGCACCTTCGTCTGATTCATCCTTTGATTTGATGGGATGGATTAATACTATTTCAGAAACTGTATCAACGATACCATTTTCAATCCATGCAGGTTTAATGGGATTGTTTGTAGTATGGATAATGTGGACTTGGTTATTCCGATCGTCATCAAAAACATCGTTAGAACCTGAAGAATTTATTCGACCGTTATCAGCCCCTGTTGGACGTGCTGTATATATACGGGATCTTGAAGATGGATTACTTAAAACTGAATTACAGCCACCTTATGTCGATGCTGAAAGGTAATTAGGGATTTACCAGAAAGGATTATTGTTAGGGAATAATGTAGAGGAAAAGAAAGAACTAATCAATGATAATACATATATATAACATTAGTTTTCAATTATTTTTGACAACTCGTCCATTGAACGGTACTATTACACATCAATGGTTTAATCCAAAACATCGTCGAATGGCAATCGAACTCTTATTTAGTCGTGAACGGGTGGCAATATTGAGACATGATATGCTGGTCATATTTCAAATGCTTAATCAAATTGACGCACAACTCTTGGAAAATGAATATATAAACTGGCTTTTGGATACACGATTAATATGTCGTAGCAGTAATGAACCTTGTGAAAATGTACATGTTCAACTTAAGTCTTTCTTTGGTTAAAAAAAAAGTGTTAGTAAATAAAATTATGAAGTAACATTTTTTTTTTCTATTTAAATTCGTTTGGTGGACTTTTTCTTCATTATTTTATAAAATCATCTTATTTAGTTTGTCGCGTGAACATATTATATGTTTTTAAATAAAAGAATGAAATAGACAGTTTGGATGTAATGAGTTATCGATATTTACGTTATGATAAAAAGAAGAAAGAGATAAAACTACTTCAAAAACCAATAATAAAAGTATTTTTCACCCCAGTCAATATTGTCAAAGGTCCTCTCATCATAGTTTTTCATAGACGCTCTGAGTATGATATCATCCATAACGAATCCAACCAGCGTGTAATGTTACCTGGAAATAAGAAAATACAAAATAAAATGCTACATGTCCTTTAAAGAGTATGTGAGGCACACAAGTATAGAATAGTTATATTAAGTTATTCAATATACAAAATACTAAGGGGGGAGGAATAGTGAAATAAAATATATGCAAAATGTATTATAAAGTCAGATATATTTGAGTTTCTGTATTTTTCCATTTCGCATGAACCACTAAACTATATCAGGTAATAAATACAACAAACAAAAAAAATAATGAACTTTAGTATTTAATAGTGGGTCTATTATATTTATGACTCTCTTAAGGGATTATACAAGAAAGTACCTTATGAAAATTTGTGACGTAATAAAAAAAAATACATCATCCTTACACTTTTCACTCTCTCTCTTTTTTTTTTTTCGTCTCTTTTGTATTAACAATCTCAAAAGTCATGACACAAGATTCCAATAACAATAATAATAACTCGGCTGAACAAAACATTGAGATTTGGAAGATCAAGCGTCTTATCAAAGGCTTAGAAGCTGCTAGAGGGTATTTCTTTTAATTATTTTAAAACATGCTTTCGGTCCTTTCCAACAAGCATAATGTGATAAGATAATAATAAACACGCGTTAAACACTAATACTTGTTTTCTTTTCTTTTCTTTTCTTTTTTTTTTTGGTTGCAAATCAGCAATGGTACTTCCATGATTTCACTTATTATTCGTAAGTAGTAGTAGTAGTAGTAAAAATGAGATTGAAAAAATATAATGTCGTTATTTTTGTTTCTAAACATATGACTTTTATTATTTTATAGCACCAAATTATCAACTTTCACGTATGACAAGAATGTTGACTGATGAATTTGGAACAGCTTCCAATATTAAATCTCGTGTTAATCGTCTTTCTGTATTGAGTGCTATTACATCGACTCAACAACGACTCAAGTTATATAACAAAGGTAAAAACATACATATATATAGATATCCATTGTAAAGAGAAAAATCAAACATGGAAGGAATAAGAGATAGGAAACATTCCAAAGAAACATAGTAATAATAATAATACCTTTCTTTTTTATGTATTAATTTAGTACCTAAGAATGGTTTGGTGCTTTATTGTGGTACGGTCGTAACGGAGGAAGGGAAAGAAAAAAAAGTCAACATTGACTTTGAACCTCACAGACCATTAAACAAATCACTTTATCTTTGCGATAATAAGTTTCATACCGAACCCCTTCAAGAACTTTTACAATCTGATGCCAAATTTGGATTTATTGTCATGGATGGTAATGGTACTCTTTTTGGTACCTTATCTGGTAATGCACGCGAAGTCATTCACAAATTTCAAGTCGATCTACCTAAAAAACATGGTCGGGGTGGTCAATCTGCTGTTCGTTTTGCTCGTCAAAGAGAAGAAAAACGTCATCATTATGTTCGTAAAGTCGCTGAACTAGCCTCAGATTTTTTTATTACCAATGATAAAATCAATGTTACAGGTCTTGTACTTGCAGGTTCTGCCGATTTTAAAACTGAACTATCACAATCGGATATGTTTGATCCTCGATTAGCATCCAAAATTTTGAGAGTGGTGGATGTTTCTTATGGTGGTGAAAATGGATTTAATCAAGCCATTGAATTATCAGCAGAATCTCTTTCCAATGTTAAATTTGTTCAAGAAAAGAAATTGATTCAACATTATTTTGATGAAATTTCTCAGGACACAGGCAAATATTGTTATGGGGTGGATGATACACTCAAGGCATTGGAAATGGGTGCCATTGATCGTTTGATTGTTTGGGAAAGTTTGGATATGATTCGATGTACTCTAAGAAATGATGAAAATCAAGAACAAGTAATGCATGTTACCAAGGAACAGGAACGTACTCATTCTATGTTTAAACAAGATGAAGAGGTAATCGAATCAATGCCACTTTTGGAATGGTTTACAGAATCATACAAGGATTATGGTGCTACGTTGGAATTCATTACAAATCGATCACAAGAAGGAGCACAATTTGTGAAAGGATTTGGTGGTATTGGAGGCCTTCTCCGTTACAAGGTAATACATATATATGTTTGTTTGTGTGTATTATATATGATTTTCAAAAATTTATTTCAAATTAAACAAAAAAAAATTGTGTAATCTATAATAATTACAGGTCAACTTTGAACAACTTATGTATGATTCCGAAGAGGAATTTTTTTCTGATTGAATTTTATTTCCAATGTCCAAAGTAGCGGGTGGGGCGTGTCGTTGTAGGTGGCAGCGTTGTGAGAAAGAAGAAGGATTATTTCGGCGTCAGATACAAGGAGATAAAGAAGTGATAGTAACATCGAATATTAACATCAATAATGAATATATAACAGTGTTAACTATTGCTTCTACATTATCCAGACAACAACAAGAAGAATGTCATACAATAATCAACCCTACTAAAAGTAGTATTAATAGATACATTATAAGTAGTCGCTATGACAATAACAGCAACGACAACGGCAATAAAATTGGCGACGCCCTTTTTGAACTCACTTTGGACATTGGAAAAACAAAATTTAAGTCGATAAATTATTCGAGAGATCATGATAATTACCCGCTCGATTATTATCGCACATTTAGTAGTAAATTCTTTATTGAAAGTTTTGCTAAATGGTTTACTTTTATCATAAAGAACAACAACAACGATAACGATAACGCTATGACGAGATTAGAAGATGTTTTTAAGACATGGTAAGTTTGATAATGACATATTGATATATAGCATATTTTTTGTTTCCACAGCATTTAGCATATGTAAACTGAATGAGATGTCTCATTTTCAATATTGTGTATACGTAGTCATCATATCACTCAAATTTTATTCACTTGAGTAAACAACAACAAATATCAACATTCTTTCTTCTGGTTAATATTATTATATAAACTTATCAGTCTTATCATCATTTATTTTATTATTATTATTATTACTATTATTAGTTTTTTATCTTATGAATATCCTCAAAATGAATAAAGAAAATTATCTTTTCTAAAATTTCGTCATTTAAATTCTTCTGTCCCTGTGGGCTATAATAAAATATCTGGGCTTTAGTAAACGAAGAAAGTGAATAATAAAAGTAAAAAAAAATCGTGTCTCACCTAGTTACTTCCCAGTCGGACTTCGTGTCGGTGCTGTACTGATCCGTCTATATGATAAAAATTATATTAGTTTGCTTTTATCATTTATGATACATAAACACTAATTAAAAAGAGCAATAATTACCACTCGGAGGCATAGCAGTATTGAAAATATTGTCAAGATCTTGTCTTGTGTACTTGATATTTTTTGAGCTTGTACGGGAGAAAGGGAATATGGGTTCTCCGGTAGTCGAGAGAAGAGATGAGATGGTAATTAAGCCAATATTAAACGCCCCAATAGCATCGCGAGTCATAGTTGTACTATTGGTAGTACGACTTGGACAATGAGGATTGTTACAAGTTTTGGCACCATTAACCTTGACCAATTTGTCATTTCTTCGATATATGTGATTGGATAGCCTTTGAAAACAGTATGGGCAGACAGTGGAACTGAGGTACTCGTCGACTTCAATTACTTTATCATGTTCACATTGTTTTGCTGCGGCTTGAACTTTCTTACTACTTCTTCTTCTGTGCCCTTTTATTGGAGAATTCCTAAAAGATATAATTTTTCTTTAATAAGTGATTGTGTACATAATTATTATATAGTACAGCAAGATAAACAATAATATACCTTAGCTTCCAAGCACCAAAACTATGAATCACCTTGGCATTCTTAACCCCGTTCACCATTTCACGTCGTATCTTGGCAACAAGCTTTTTATGGGCTAATTTATCTAGCAAACTTCTGGTTTTTTGGTCACGATTTAAGCTGTCACGGCTTATTTCCTCTTTTTTCCTCTTTTTACGCTCTCGTTTCCATCTATTTTTTTTTGACAGGGTTTTACTATCCATGCTTTGCGGGGTGTTATTAGTCACACGCTTTAGTAAGTAAGGTAATGACAACAATGATGCTGATGATGACGCAGGAGATAATATTGACGATTGACTTGGTGCTACGATAATATTGGAAGATCCTGGTACATCCATATTTCCTTCTTCTTCTGCATCAATATCCATTTCATAACTTGTATCTTCACATTCCAACAACGTATACAAGTTTTTATAGTTATTTATAACATCCAAGTACTGCTTAGATGTCGTTCCTATTGTACAAGTAGTAACAACCAACCCAGGATCACTTGAAGATATAAATGTTTTGGGATCATGGAGATCAAATTCCTTTAATAATGATTTGTCCTAAATGATAATAAGCACAGACATGTATCATATTATTAAACAATATCACTTGGAAACAAAACATATAAATATTGAATTATAAAAGTTACTTACAACAAGAGGTTTTAGTGGTGGTAATGATTGACCATGCAGCTGCTTTTCCAGTTGATATAATTGTGAATTCTTGCAACGTAATTCATTACTGACTTTATACGCTTCATCACGACATTCGTCAGCCTTCTTCTTACTATCTTTTACAGCATTCCATTGGGTTTCTTTAATCTCAAAAAGTTCTGTATCAGGAAGTACGCCAGCGGCACGTAAACTCTTGATACGTTTCCAGCTATTATTATGCGCCACACGACGTGTCATGCGTTCTTTACATGCTTCTGCATGATTCTTGTTGGCAGGCTTCAGCTCCTTTCTCAGATCATTAACTTCTGTTTTAACTTTACTAATTTCTTCCTGAAGTTGCTCTTTTTCATTATCATTTAATGATTTTTTTTGTTGTCGTCGCTTTGTATCTGTTGACTGTGTAGGTGACGCTGCGTTTGAGGATGAAATTACCTTGTAACTGAGCCATTGAATTGTATAGCGATTGACAAACTTCATAGACCATAAAGGTTGTAAATGGTGCTTTTTGCATATTTTGTCAATTATTTGTATATCGAAAAAACCACCAATCGTTTCCTTTTGATTTTTTCCTGCTTCTGCGTGTGATGTGATTGGGGTCTCGTCACGGTGGTAAATTGTATAATAATTAGAAAATAGTTCATACAAGGCTCTCGCCGACAATGGTAAAGCAATCACATCTTCTGCTTTATGACTCATTTCCCATGCCTGTTTTGGTAAACCGACAGCGCGCAAGACTGTGATGGTAATAAATGCAAGAGGTGCTAATGTGAACATGCTACAGTCAGGGTCCTGACCTTTGGATGATTTGGGTACATAAGGTCGCAACAGATTGATAACTTCAGCTGCTGCAGCTAGTTCATGGTCACCAATAGTACTTGAAGAATATACTAATTTCTTGACATCAGATGCCTCGATTTCATGCCCGGTATCGGAAGACTTTACCAGGGTGGTGACAACGGCTACTAAACTTCGGATCGTTCTGGATGTAGACTCTTTTTTTTCATTTTGTAACTCTGTTGCTTTTGGTGATGATGAACTGTTGTTTTCATCGCTTTTGACAAGAAGGTTGGTATGTTCCTGCTCGTCTTCATCATCGTCGTCAAAATCAAGATCTTCAATATCTTCCAGATCATCACCTTGGTCAATGTTACTGACAGAAACAGTTGTTGATGTATTATCTGTTGGGTTATTACTCACAACTAATCTTTGGAATAACTTCATTGCAATTGCTTGCTTGTTTGGATCTGTTGATTGGAGTTTTTCACCAAGTTCATCACAGATGAACTTATTTTTGGAATACCAAGTTCGATCATTCTTCACGTTACTTGAGTCTTGATCGTTTTTACTCTTTGCATCATCATTGTCACCATCATTCTTTGCCTTCTTTTTTGATGTGCGATATTCGATATATCGTGAAAACTTTTCAGGACGAAGCCGTACTCTTAATAATACACGGATCAAAACTCTAAGATCATGGGTTAATCTCTTTCGTGACCACATATTTGTTATAGCAGTGGTGGTATTGACTAAAGCATCCTTAAAGGGTTGATTATGTACAAAATTTTCAATATCGGGAACTGAAACACGTTCTTTAATTTTTTCCATAGTAGCTATCCATTCACTATACGAAAAATCGAACAATATATATAATTAATAATCCGTACGATCCTCTTTAGTAAGATCAACTAGTTGCTTAAAAATTATAATACATACTTTGATTTATTCTTGGAGTTTTTTCTGCCTAGTACTACTGTAGAAGCCTGGGAGAAATAGTCGTATGATAAGCATTTGGATTTTTGGAACTTTTTCACAATCAAGGAGTTCGGTATCCAAACGCTATAAGATTGATTATCTTGTGCTTTGTTGAATTTTGAAGGGATCCATGATTCCACTTTGAATTCGACTGTTCCATTTGTGTCACCGTATATTCTTGCTAATTCTCCTTGGACGAGCTTGTTTGTATAAAAAAAAGTGGAGTAAAGGGTATTGGAGAAGAAGATGGAATAAGTAATTATAATAAAGGATTTTGAAAAAGATGCATTATTTTAGGTTAAGAACTGTAAAATCATATAAACATACCATCATAGTTAATTCGCTACTAATTTCAAATATTTTTGATATTTCTTTGGAACATTTTCTTTGTTGTTGTTCCAAGCGAGTACAGAAAAAAGTATAACTGATATCTTCACGGAGAGCATGGTGTAGAGAAGTACAAACGGTTTTAAAAACTTTTTCTTTTACTAGCTTCTCTGATATAATTGCATTTCGTATAATCTAGGTCAGTGAAAAATTATAATACTTGGTTATTTGATACAAATCATTTAAATTTGATTGTTTAATATGAGCGTGGGAAAGAAAGAAATTACCTGTTCATCTTTTAAGTCCTGAAAATACAAGCGTCATCTACAATCATTTCAAAATCTTCGTTATCCTGTTCTTGTTCTTTATTATCATTATTATTATTATCTTTTCCAGATAACTCTTCAGATTCAGTTAACTCTCCTTCTTGGGAGTCAGTTCCCAATGCTGTGCTGCCATCTTCATCCAACTAATAAATATATCATATATGTATATTAGCTGGTTGGTTTCTTTATTCATGTTTTCCAAAAAGAAACATATGGTTTATCGATTTAAAACGTAACTTACTGCTTCAAAAGTTTCATTTACGTCATGTTGTTGCTCACTAGGGCTTGGCAAAATTATAGTGTAATCAACATCCATCGATTCCAAGATCGAGACAGGTGCACGATCAATGATTTTTTTAAGTTCTTCTTCCCAAATATCAGACCATCTATAATTGAGAAACAACGATCGATTTCTAACAGCGTTACCATCAATGGTTGGATTGACACCATGATTACTTATAAAATATTTTGCTAAATCATCCCAAAAATGACCAGGCAGTCGACTACTACTGAGTGATGGGCGTTGTTTTTTTAAATCCTCATTTGTCATTCTTCCACTAATCACATTATCGTGATAACATAATTTTACAGAGTAATCGCTATCGGGTTTATATATATATATATATATATATGTAGTTATATCATTAGTACAAGTCGGAGAAAAAAAGGTACATATGAGTTATAAGTAAAAAGAAAGCTTACATATGATTTAAAATAATGTCTAACAATTCATCCTTGGAGACATTTAGAGATCCACGTGATGACTTTTTTGGTTTTCTTTCACCTTCTTCTCGAAAATGAGCTGCGCGGGTCAATGATAATGATGGTGATGTTGATGGTGATGTAGGTCTTGATGGTACATCGGGGCGAACAAATTGTCGATCAGTGAGTTGTAGTGGCATGTAAATACTGGTATTATATTGTAAATCAATGCTGTGTAACACGCCAATGACAGAATAATGGGCGGATGGGGTTATAACAATTGGCTTTTTTTTTGTAGAGAATAAAAAAATTTTTACTTGATAAAAATGTGCCAATCCAACAAGAGCAAGGAGGCCTTTGATAGTTCTTGAAGTACCGTTACTAAAACAAATTTGTACCGCACGATTTTCCATTGTTATATTATTTATGATTTTGCAAATATGGGCGGCATTATTATTGGTTTCTTCTTTAGACAGCTCTAAGTAATGTTCTTTCAACCATTTGATTGCTTTATTATTTGAGCCAGGACCGATAGGCTTTCCTCGTGCTGCTTGATAAACTCGCTCATATATAATATAGTCATCATCTGGGGAACTTTCTAACGTACATGCAGCTTGAGGATTTATAGCTAGGTTCAAATAATCTAGTAATATGTATAATTTTATTTATAAGATGCACTGTCTTTCACCCAAAGTGATGATTTTATCAAGAGCAAAAAAAAAAGCCCATTTTTTTCTTTTAAATTACCTTGGCTCATATTAATCGTCACATTCGGGGTAACTTTCTTGTTAGCTGGATCATCAACAGCCATAGGATCATATCCAACTTCAAACGTTCTAGCCATATTTTATAATTTAACGATAATATAAAAAGATGTAAAAAAAAAAGAATAAAGAAGAAAAGTGTAGAATATACGATAGGATTATTGTCAAGAATAAAACTAAAAACTGATAGATGGATCTCAAACACAGATTTTTATCATTTTTGAGCCAATAAAAAATCATTATTACATAGAGGCACAATATAAAGAACATTAATATATTATATATAGTATATTTTTTATGAGAAATAAATAAGTACGTATTAATGGGATCAATATTCATCAACTGATATTTAATTTTCTTTCCTCATTATTTTGACTTTAGCTTTTCTTTACCTTTTTCTGTTGTACATATAAAGATGACAATCGATCTTTATGACCCAGTCGGTAACCCACCGATATATCCTTTGCAAGGTTCACAGTTTCACGATAGTTCAAAGTTTATCAAAATCATCAATGTTCAGCCCAAAGCACAATACATGAAAAATCATGTTTTATTTTTATCATCTACTATGAAGTCTTCATTGACGAAAACAGAAGAAGAAGCCTTAAGTCATATACTGAATGCTGGAGCAAAAATAACAACAAAATATGAGAAAAACAATGTGACAATTGCAGTTGTTGAAAACCGTTCTCAAGATGAGTATCGCTTGGCTGGATTGCATAATAAGTATGTTGCAAATAAACAATGGCTTATCAATACCAGCTATCGAGAAAAGTTCCACGATCCAACTATGACCATTATGGACTATCCTTTACCAATTGGTGCAGTACCAGGCTCACATAATAAAGTAAGTTTTCTCTAAAAAATAACAATTGGTACATACAGAAGAGGATATGTGAATACAATAAATAATATAGTATTTATAGACCTTTAGTGTCGAAGAATTTTTGGGGATGGAACGTCAATATGTAAAGTATATTGGATATGCGATTGGCTTTGTGTTTTGTCCTTTTATTTGTCCTGAAGTCGATTATGCCATCTTCAAAAGGTAATAGAAATAAATATTATAAGGGGGCTGATTGTACCATAATGTAACTCTCGTTTTTTTTTTTTTTTTACCAATATATGATATTACGATAATAGTAATCAAAGCGACCAGTATAGACGAGCAATTAACATGAATGTATGCGTAGTGAATTACAAGTTTTTGGAAGATTGTTTCAACAACTGGATTATTCATCAACCATGTCGGGAGAAGTACATTAATTTTCAAGAAACACAAATTTCTCCTGCGGCTATTGACACAACAATAATTAACCGCTGGTACAAAAAAAATGAAAAATCACCAAAATGCGTTGAACATTCTAAAAAGAATTGGAAGAATTTAGTATCCAACAAATACATTCGAGAATATACCAAATTAACAATATCGACTTCTGATACCAGCAATAATAAAAAGATTCAAATAAGACAACCCACACGTCAAAAAGGACATATTCCTGAAGGACAACCATTATCAGCAATAACAACTACAACAGCTGCTACACCTACAACAACTGCTACAACTGCTACAACTGCTACAGCGACCGGAACGACAACAAAAGCCGTTACCGCTACTACATCAACAGAAAGCTCTAATATTAATTCATCTACTGTAACTTCTGCCACTTTATTAGCATCTCTTTCTGTTGGTATCAATAATCCATCATTACCATCATCTTTTAAAGCAAGACGAAGCAAAAGATCAAAAGCAGCTACCTTGTTGTTCACAGGCTTTACCGAAAGTCTTACTGGTATAAAAAAGGTCAACTGCCCCCAAGAATACACACATACACATATATATAGTGTAGATGTATTATATTTTGATCACGGATAAGCTCACTGGCTTCTTGATATACGTTCATAGGAAATTCAGAAATTAAATGTTACCTTAACTGAAGATGTATACAAGGCCACTCATCTTATTACAAATGGAAATATATTACGAACAGTCAAATTTTTATCTGCCGTCAACTTGGGATTGAAGATTACAACAAAAAAATGGCTGGATGCATCAATTAAAGATGGGAAGTTATTGGACCCCGATGAATTCCCTCTCGTTGATGAAATAGTCGAAAGAGAACAAATGTTTAATCTTCGAGATAGCCTTGAAGAAGCTCGTAAAGGTCGACAAGCAACTGATCCACCAAGCAAAACAGGAACTTTATTTCAAGGTTATAAAATTTATTTTTTAGGATCAAACAGCGAAAGAATCACCTTGGAACAGATTGTAAGATCAGCTGGAGGTCAAGTAAGTAGAAATATAATGTGAAATAAGATTTTCACTAGTCTACATCAAGTCAAATCTAATATCCAGTTGTTATTGTTGGGGGTATTCTTAGATGATGAAGAAGATTAAAGAATTGGATCACTCCAACTCTTGTAATTTAGTGATTATAGATCCGATCAATCAAGTTGAAAAATCTCGATTACGTAGAATGGGTTACAGAGTCTATAACAAGGATGTGGTTATTATAACATCATTACGACAAAGTATGAAGCAACTGGATCAATTCGTAGTAGAATAGTTATAATAGTCAGGTCTTCTTTGCCACGATACAAGTATTTTTAATACTTTATAGTACTGTAGTCCTTTTGTAAATAATATTTGTATAATATACCTACTGTATATAGCTGTAAATAAACAATCTTCTTTACTGATCACACATTGATTCTTTTTCCAAATTATGATTATGTTTTTAAATACTTTTTTATACACGCCTATTTATAAAAGTATATCGCTGGCAATAATTTTCATCTCTTGCTTATGTGGTTAATTCTGAGAGATACGTACTATGCTTTTGACTATATTCTCGTGGTCCTTACTTGCCATCCTCAACAATACGATTTTGTAACTTCTCAAAATACTCAATGATAATTGGGGCCTATACATAATCAATACTATCACCTTCTACTGTTTGATCACGATATTTATTAATTTTTTTTTAACGAACCATGTTAAAAGTGGAATTACTCGTTTCTTGATGATCAATGGATGGTTAGAGTTGATCCAAAATTTAGGAATGTTTGGCCTGCTACTTGCTTTTTATGTCTCCCACCGTCTGGATTAACACCACCCTTTTTTCTTTCTTTTGGCTTGGTCTTAAATCTAAATGGGCTTCCGGTATTCTTTTTTGTTAAAAAAAGTAAAAAACAAAAGGAAAAAGAAATAAAGTGACAGGAGCCTTTTTATTTTGACATTATCAATTGTCATGCAAAAAGAGAGGAGTATGAAAAGCATGCGCTTTTTCGCGTAGTACAAAAGAGACTATCTCAGAATTTGATAGGTTGTCTCACATTGTTTCAGAGACTATCTCGAAAATTGATTCGCTAATTTTTGGGCCCAGGCACTTCAGACCCGACTCCCTGTGATCCCCAACTTGCCTTATTTTTTCAAACTCTGCTTTAGTTGCTGCGTTTTCCGCTCTCCTCTTTTTTCATGCTACATATAAAAATATACGACCATGGATTTTTCATATTGTTTAAGCAAAGACGTTCAACTACCAGTATCCATTCGAATGTAATTTATCAAAATTTAACTATCATAATAAACCACTCAAATTGTCTAATTTGGTTTTTATTCAATAACCATTTATATTATATTTATATTCACGTATGTACCTTTTTTTTTTATAAAAACATACACCATCAAGTGCTACTCTTGAAGGGTCATACGATCGAAAACAATGGACCAATGAACGAGATATTTCTGAAAGGTACTCTTATTCAATCACTTTTTTACAAAGTTGTACAGGAAAAAAAAAGATTGATTAGGTGCGATCTTGAAGAAGAAAAAGAATACTGACGTGACACTGAACCGACTTTTTGACAACAACTCTTCTAGCCCCAACTCTGATTTTTATGTAACAGTTCAATTATATGGTGATAATAAACCTTTGACAGTACCAGTTCGCACAAGCTATAAGGCATTTACAAATCATTATTCGTAACGTATCTACCTTTTTTTGGGAGAGGGAGGATGATATTTTAACTGATAATAATGGGGTTTTCCCCCCATAAAATGCGCATTGGAACTGATATACAACTATTTATTATTATTAGTTGGAATGAATGGTTGACTTTACCAATAAAATATTGTGATTTACCATCTTCAGCTCAATGTGCTATAACTGTATGGGATATTGTAGGTCCAAGAAAACCTGTGCCTGTTGGTGGTACAACATTAGAATTATTTGGAAAACACTTGTAAGTAATTTTAATTTTTGTTTTTAATTGTGCATTATAAAATGAAGGAAGCGAGATGATCCTTTTTTTTTCTCGTATAGAGTTCCTTTTTGTTAACTTTTTATTTTTTGATGATGGATGAATTTATTAAGTACTTTACGTCGAGGAAAACAGAAGTTACATATTTGGACTGGAAAAGAAGCAGATGGCCGAGTGAATACAACAACTCCAAGTAAAATTAAAATGGATGATGATATGGAAAAATTAGAAAAGGTGAAACTTTTTTTTATTTGTTTATAAATATGTATTCGAAGATATGTGTGTGATAGGGAAATATGTTATTTATGGATCTATTTATTAAAAAAAGTTGAATAATGTATGTAATAGCTAGTAAAACGGTATGACTGTGGAGATATACGACCTGTTGAATGGTTAGATAAATTAGCATTTAGAAAAATCGAACAAATTCATGCAGTAAGCAATAAAGGATTAACGGAATAGAAATACACGAAGAAGGAAGGAAGGGAAATATTAAGTCTAATTATATATGTAGAAAGCAGCAGAAAAAGCAACTGAAATGGCACTTTATGTTGATCTTCCTAAATTTGATTTTCCTGTTGTATTTGGAGAAATGGTATTTAAAATAATCATTACTATTTTTGTCAAAAAAAAATACTGATAAAAAGAATTTAATTGTGATCATTTTAGGAATATGCACTTCCAAGTGTAGCAACAGCACTATCCAATCCACAACAACCATCCAGTCAAACAAATGCTGCTATTGCAAACGCTATGAATCAACCCATGTACAGTGATACCACGGATCAAGTACAATCAATTAATACCCATCCTACTGATAACCCACAGAATTATTCCCTTGCTCTTGATCTTGATATTGTTCGTGATAATCCAGTAGAAGCAAAACATCGTCGTTTAGTTCGTAGCCATAGAAACGGACCTTTGGATCGTGATTTGAAACCCAACCCAAAGATCCGTGATGAATTAAATGTAAGTTTTTCTTTTAACCTGTATACATTTTTTTTTCTATCTTTTAAAAAATTATATAACAATTGACCGGATGCATTTATTTTTCTAGAATATCATGTCTTATCCACCAACACAAACATTAACAACAGAAGAAAAAGATCTTGTTTGGAAGTTCAGATTTTATCTTACTCGAGATAAAAGGGTAACATCTATTTTTCAAAAAAATGTGTCATTTATTATCGTGGATTAATGAACAGAAAAAAAATGGATGATATAGATAACATTTTTATACTTATATTCTTTCCTCCAATTTAGGCACTTACAAAGTTTCTCAAATGTGTTGTATGGACAGATCCCACTGAAGTGCGTCAAGCCGTTGACTTGTTACCTCTTTGGGTTGATATTGATGTAGATGATGCTCTTGAATTATTAGGTAAAGAATTCAGTAATCGTTCTGTACGATCTTATGCTGTCAATCAATTACGAAAAGCAGATGATGATGTAAGTACTTATTATACAATTATTGTTGTATGTATGGCACTCATACATTAAATACTACGATAATGCGTGATTTTTCTATTTATTTTCTGTACGCTTACTCATATTTGATCTACAGGACTTGTTATTATATCTACTTCAACTTGTTCAAGCTCTCAAATTTGAACATTTAGTGGATAAAGGTCCTCAAACCTATGACTCTTCACTTGTACAATTTTTAATTGATCGTGCTATTCGAAACCCTATTCTTGGCAATTATTTCCATTGGTATTTAATGGTTGAATGTGAGGATAAAGTAGTTGGTAAAATGTATGCTAAAGTAGCGTACCATTATTTCAAAGCAATACTCGAGGTAACATATATACATTTTGTTTATATATTTTGAAAACAATTACTAATTTTTTTAAATGATGATATTAAATGTCTACATAAAAATGATACATCAAATTTTATAAATATAAAATAATAATAACAGGTACCTAATGGTCATAAACGACGTGATATACTTCGACAACAAGGAGAATTAATGCAAACACTTTCTGATTTATCTGATGAAATTAAAGCCTTGAAAGATGTTCGAGCCAAAAAGGTTATTATCATGCTTTCTTTTTTGGTATAAATATGTGTTATGTAATACAATATTAACAAAAAAATCCGTTTCAATTTTTGATATAGGTTGATAAATTACGTGCAATATTATCAGATCCTAAAGGAATGTTATCCAATATACCTAATCTTCCTTTACCTCTTGATCCAACTAAAACAGTATGCGGAATTAATCCTTGTAAATATTTGTTTTTTAACTTAAATATTCATTTCAAAGCAATCCATAAGGCTATAAAAAAGCTAATATATATTTTTTTTTATTCAGCAAAATCCGGTATTTTTAATAGTAATTTACAACCATTAAGATTAACATTCATTTGTCAAGACCAGACAGAGTATCCGGTAAGTTAAGAGGGAAAAGATAAATTTATCTGTTTGTGTGTGTGTCTGTGTGTGCTTTGTGTGGAGGGAAGGCTATTATAGATGATTTAAATTATATAATTTATATGTTTTTAGGTTATTTTCAAAACTGGAGATGATTTACGACAAGATCAACTTGTAATTCAGATTATTACGTTGATGGATAAATTACTGCGTAAAGAAAATCTTGACTTGAAATTAACACCTTATAAAGTATTGGCTACAGGACCAGAACAAGGATTAGTTCAATTTATACCATCCAAACCATTGGCAGCAGTATTAAATGAATATCAAAATAGTATTGTTGAATTTTTGAAACAACATCATCCAGATGATGGACCTGAAAATGTATCAGGTGTTGATCCTCAAGTCATGGAAACTTATATTCGAAGTTGTGGTAAGTTCTAAACAATGAGAAAAGATAAATCTATTGCTGTACACGGCAAAATTCACTAATCCAAAGCTATTTATAAGCTGGTTATTGTGTTATTACTTATTTATTAGGCGTAGGTGATCGACATTTAGATAATCTTTTACTTTCTCCTGACGGTAAGAGCCACTTTTCCTTTCTTACTCTGTTATCTTCGTCTTTTACATTGACATAAGCTATATGAACTTATTGTTATATTATATTATATAGGACACTTATTCCATGTTGATTTTGGATTTATTTTGGGTCGTGATCCAAAACCATTCCCACCACCCATGAAGCTATGTAAAGAAATGATTGAAGCTATGGGTGGGGCTAATTCACGTCATTATAGCAAATTTCGACAATATTGTTATACAGCATTTACAACACTCAGACGAAACGCTAACCTTATTCTTAATTTGTTTGCTTTAATGGTGGATGCCAATGTACCTGATATCAAGATTGAACCTGATAAAGCAGTTATTAAAGTACAAGAAAAGTTTCGATTGGATTTATCAGAAGAAGCAGCAATTGCCTATTTCCAAAGTCTTATTTCTGAAAGTGTAAATGCACTTTTCCCACAAATTATGGAAACTGTACATAAATGGGCTCAGTATTGGAGAAGTTAAAAGATATTATTAATAAATAGTTTATTTGATTATTTGTGTTGATATATAACATGCAAGATTATGGAAAAAGGATAATAGTGTAATACTATACAATCTTTAATTGGAAATAAATATATAAAATGTGGAGTATTCACATTAAATATCATCGTTATTGTATGTACCAGAAAACAAAAAACAAATGATTATAAATCTAGACAATAGAAGATTCTTTCATAGCTTTCTCATATGCCAAAACAGTTGTACAAAAAAAAAAAGCGCGTGAATATTTGCCATATAAACTAATGAAAAAGCTGTCTTTATAATAAGTAGTTTTTATGGTCTGTTACACCAACAACCAGAACTCTCACCACACTTTTTTTTATTATTATTATTTGTTTAAGCACGGACTTATATTGTTCTTCTTCCTTCTTTTCTACTTTCTTTTTAAATATAACTCAATGCAAGCAAATGGGCATATAACAAAATCACAATCATTATCTCAAAAACAACAACAAGCACAATCACCTCCACATAATGACCAAGTCATTTCGTTACGTTGCTTAGCACGTATAGTACTTTTACCACGCATTGTCAACTATGTCTTAAAGGCAGCTACATGGCGTTCTTCTTCCATTCAAAATTCATTTTATTTATTAGTCATTTGGTGGGCTATATGTTGGCAATTTTATTTTATATCTATATATATATTCCCTTTAATTATGATCACTTTACTGCACTATCTAAGTGGATTTCGGGAACACAAACAAGAAGAAATTCGATTACAACAAGCATTGGAAACATTACGTGGAGTTGAATTGATGGAGAAACTATGGCAATACAAGGATCGTCGACAATCTTTATTGATATTCATTTATATATATATCAGTTGGGTGATTATTCATCAACGGTTCACTACACAACAGGTTGCTTCGGTGGTTGGAACAGTTTTCTTAATATGGCAAAGTCCATGGATGAAGATCGTTCGACGAGTATTACCTACAACATTTTTACATTCGTTATTTATGGGTATATTTATCGGTCCATTGGAATCTTCTTCTTTATCTTCAGCATCATCCGATACATTATCGACACAATCATCAATATTATCTAAAGAAGATCGTTTGGCCCGCAGACGTTCTATGACACAACGTGTAGAAGATTTTCAACGAGATAAAATGCAACACCATGCTTCTACTTCTGTATTTGAATTTGTCATGTATGAAAATCAGGTAAAAACAGAAAATAATAGTAATTTTACAAGAAAAACAACAACACGCTTATGTTATTTTTTTTATTTCGTTATAATTATTATTATAGAGATCATGGCCTTTGACAGGTTGGCGTGCGGCTACAATTCCATTTCTTGATCGAGCACCATGGACTGATCCTGCCAAAAAGTCCTTGGTACCTAAAACTGAATTTCAATTGCCTGAAACAATTCAAACCCAATCTGGTGCTTGGACTTGGACATGGACGGATAGAGAATGGAGACTTGCATCAAAAACAGAAACAGATGCTCTTGGATGGACTTATGGTACTTTATTATGGTCTGTCTTTGACCGCCATCCAAAAGGTTGGATGTCAACCCGTTATCGACGATGGGCACGTACTGCAGCATTAACCAATGGAGCACCAACATCACCCACAGTAATAATGAGAAACCACATGGATTATAATGGTAATCTCGTTACATCACCTACTACTTTACGATCACCACCACCACGTATCGACACAGCTTCTCCACGAAACCAACAATTATCACCCATGAAGAGTCCCCCATCACCTAATCCCTCCTTCATGTCACGTGGTAAAAAGTTAACGTCTTCTGTTCGTTTTTCAACGTCATCTTTTACTGATCAACATGATAATGATAGTATTATTAGTCATCATTCTACAACAACAAATACTTCTAATACAAATATAGCAAGTACAACATCATTGAAAAAGAAACTATGGTCTAGTGGATCTTCCAACAATATATCAAAATCTTCTTCAACAGCAAATGCAGAACAACCTAGCAGGCGTGAATCTGTATGGCGAAGTATTGCTCGTGTGAATAATGGTACTAAACAACAATAATAACTAACAAAATTGACTTTATAAATATTATAATATATATACATATATACTTTTTTTTCTTCCTATTAACTATTATTTAATTATTAAAACTTTTATTAAAAAGCTATAACAGTAACATATTATATGAAATAATAATAATAAAAAATACCACTACTGTACTACTAATACTTTTTTTGTATGTACGTATCATGTTCTTACTTGTTATATGAATTGAGAAAAGTAGGTATATAAATAATATTTACAAATGTATATATATAAGAGAATTAATAAATCCAATAATACCTAAAGGATTGACTTTATTGTGCAATAGAAATATTTTTAAATACGTACTGTATAACATTCTTTTGTGATATAAGTGATGATGATTTTATTTATAGAATAGCAAATATATATATTTATATATGCATATGCTCGAAAGAACCAAAAAATAATAATAATAATAATAATGACTTTATACATCAATCAGAACATTCGTTTATCATTCATAATTTCCAACTTTATATATAATTTAACAATAAATAGTAGTTTAGAGCTTGCTTTGCTTTTGAACCATACCAGCCAAACGCTGTGTAATAATTTCTTCAGCATCAGCACCAATCTTGTGAACTAAATCTTTACAAGTAGGAATATCATCAATCAAACCAAGAATCTGACCAGCAGTCCAAACACCATATTCAGGATCACCAGTACTATAGACTTGACGACCACGAGCACCAGCAACCAATTCTCTGACATCTTCGAATTGAACCTTAGGGTTACGTTCACGTACGTTGACTTCGCGTGCAACAGAGTTCTTGAAAATACGGGAGGTGTTACGGAAAGGACGGAAAACCAAAGTAGTGGATCGTTCATCAGCCTTCACCATAGCTTCCTTGACGTTACGGTGAACAGGAGCTTCTTCAGTACACATGAAACGAGTACCCATATTGATACCTTCAGCACCCAAAGCCAAAGCGGCGGCTAAACCACGACCGTCACCCATACCACCCGATGCGATATAAGGAATAGACAATGTCTTTGCTGATTTGGCCAAAAGAATTAATCCACCAATATCATCTTCACCAGGGTGACCAGCACATTCGAAACCTAAAAAAGAAGGGTAATGGTCAAGAGGATTTTTTAATGACATGAAAATGGCAATTATATATAACTCAGCTCAATCGATTTAGATAAAGGCAAAAGTTCTCGGATTCCATAATGCTAATGACATAAAAGATATATAAAAACAACTATTAACGTACCATCAATAGAGACAACATCAACACCAAGACGTTGAGCAGACAATGCGTGACGGATAGCTGTACACTTGTGCAAAACAATAACACCAGCATCCTTGAACATCTTAATGTATTTACCAGCTAATTTTTTTTAACAAATATAATTTTCACATGTTAATCTTTATTTAGGCCAATAACATAAATCACACTCGTGAGCAAGACGCACCTATAATGAAAATTTCTCAAAAAAATAAAATATAAACTTACGGTTATTGCCAGCAGTTTCAACAACCTTGATACCTTCTTCAATAATAGCCTTGGTATATTCTTCATAAGGAGGGGGGGTGATAGCAGGTAAGAAGGTCAAGTTAACACCGAAAGGCTTGTTGGTCATGGTACGGCATCGACGGATTTCGTTACGAAGAGCATCAGGAGTAGGTTGAGTCAAAGCGGTAAGAATACCCAAAGCACCAGCGTTGGATACAGCCGAAGCCATTTCAGCAGTACCGACATATTGCATACCACCTTTAATGTTACAATGATTTAGTATTTTTTGACATTGGGGATAAAAAAAAAGTTAGGTTTTTCTTTTGTATTACCTTGAACAATTGGGTATTCAATACCAAGCATCTCTGTCAACTTTGTTTTAATGGCCATTGTGTATGTATAAAAGAAAAAAATGAGTTATTGTATGGAAAAAGAAAAAGACTGTACAAGTATCAATAATAATAATAATAACAAAAAAAAAAAAAAAGAAAAGACGAAAAAGAAAGCAGAAGTTCCTTTTTTATTTCTCTAGGAACATCATACGCATGTTAAGCTCCTTTGAAAATCGCTGACTAAGTTCCAGCACATGCGGGGTATTCATAGCCCGCGTGAGTAACCTCACTTACTGTACCATAAAGCGAAAGAATATCCCGAAGCAAATTGGATGACAGTAGTTATTTATCCTTTGGTTTGGGTAACTCATTGGAAACTATGGAATAAAATATTATTTAATTTAATTGAATGTTATCTTGTCACTTGGTTCTTGGTTTCACTTGTTTATTAAGATGTCTCATAGCAAATACTTCTTCTTTTTTAAAAAAAAAAAAGAAAAAAGGATGGTACAGTTGCCATGGATGCCATCAAATGACAAACAAAAACATATATTTTATATCTTACTTGATTAGCATATTATAATATAAGAATAATATTAAATGTAATTTTTCATGCTACATCTCCCTTTCCCCACAACTCAATTCTGTTGATCATTAATAATGTATTTTCTTTTCCGAAAATTCACCCGTCAGTGCTTACATATCTATTTTCCCATTACATTATATATGTGTCCCAGCCCGACTTCTGTGTCTCCTTCGACTTTTTCATATCTTTTTCATGCAGTCATATAAAGTATCCAATTTCATTACGTCCGCTTGAATCAAAAAATAGAAAAGAAATTATATAGTCATATCCATTCATACTGTATATCATACATTAGTATCATAGTTCTATAACAACACCGTTTCTAAGTTGTATGAATCAATTTATTCCCATATTCAATCTCCCAAAGAAAGCCCACTAAATAAAACAATAAAACAAACTCGACAAATACAGATACTTTATTGTTTTTTTTTATCCATGAGAATTGTAAATATTGAGTTGGGGTTGACTTATTTTTTATTTTGAAAAAAAAAAGAAGGATAAAATGATGCTAAATTGATTTTGGGGAATATAGTAATAATAATTAATGATAATGATAATGATAATAGTATAATGACAGTTCACATGAAAAGATAGAGAGAGAAAAAGAGAGCATACATGAAAAAAAAATCAAAACTAACAATTAAGAATTTTACGTTCGAACAATACTTTTCCATACTGCTTCACGACGTGGTTGAGGTTTCTTTGAATCCTTTGATGGTTTTCTTAAAGATTGTGTTGATAATCGATTTCGTTCTTCCAAGACAGTTGAAGTAAGTCCTGTTGATCGTACACTTATACTATTTCCCCGACGTCGGCGCATTTCTTCCTTATCTGGATAATGGTTACCATTTACTGTGACAGTTGATTGACTGAGTCGGGGTGTGGGAGGGGTAGCGCTGAATGATTCCCGTCTTGAGGCTGATGAGAAATCGAATGTATAAATACTTGATCGAGGGCTGGTGGGTGGACTTATAAATGATACAGATTCATGGAATGAGGATTGAATAGTAGGCGATTGAGGTGGACTAGTATTTTTCGTTGTGCTTGTACTGGTGGTACTATCAGTTGTTGTTGTAGTAGCAGTAGTAGTAGCAGTAGTAGTAGCAGCAGCAGCAGCTTGTGGTGTAGGTACAGAAGTTGATGTTGGTGATGCTACCTTTGGTAATGGAGGTAACGCAGTATTAATCTTAGTTGTCGACGTGTTTATATCAACATTATTGTGAACAGGAACTAACGAATTAATTGAAGTAGTGGTAGCTTTTACTTCAACATGATATTCCACACGAGCTCGACGAGTCCAGCGACGACGACGTGTTGACATCCATCCTTTTTTCGGCTGACGATCAAATAATGTCCATGCCATTGTTCCATATTCCCATCCAAGTTCGTCCACTTGTCGAGTTGAGAAATCCAAACGCCATTCTGGATCAAGCCATGACCAACACCAAGTCTTGTGATAAGCTGTTAAAGGTCGAGAAGGATCATTGATGGTTCGATTAACAGGTTTTGGTAAAACAAATGTATGTTTAGCAGGTACGGGTTCATTTGCGTCATCGGTCCATGGTGCACGTTCGACAGGTAATGTTTTTGATTCCCATTGTCCAAGTGGCCATGCACGCTAAAAAGGTATATACATATATAATACACAACCATCCGCCACCCGAATTATTACTAAATTTGTCATTTCTTGCTTCGTCACTTTTGCGATTGCATAATTTCTTTTGTCCTTCTTCTCAATTTCTCACCTGAAACCCACTCCCCCTTAAATTATTTTATTTATTCTCTTTTTCTTATCCTTTTTTGTTTGAACGTACCTGATTTTCATATAACACAAAAGTAAAAGTCGCATCATCAGCCGCACGTTTATCTGCCTCTGCAAATTGGTTTTGATAAGTTGCAGCACGAACCATGATATTATTTTCTTGAATTTGCTGTAACGGACCAAAAAAGAAAGCTGTAATCACTGAACGAATGACTGCATATCGAGGATTTTGACGTAATTGGATCACCCAAGGACTTTGCCAAGTAATACCGACCGTTCCAATTATAAGGAAGATATGGCGTGTATCAGCCACTTGATGACCTGTGACCCAAAAAATATATGCATAGACTAAAGTGATGAATGCACGACGTGTTCTTAATGGATCCTTAGACCATGTTAAATAATCCACCCCTTTGCTAAAGTAGTGTTCAACTAACGTAGCAGAGTGAATAATGAAGGATGGTTGTGGCGGTTGTTGTTTTGAAAAAGTATCGTCCGATAATTTTGTTTTTTGGGAAGGTTGAGCGGGTTGTTCAGTGGACCAACTACGTGCAGCCCATAAAAGTGGTAGTAATGGAACAATATAAATGATAATTAGCCAAAACTGTAAACATAAAATCCACCAAGCTACCATGAGAGTTAATGATTCTCGAGAGTTTTGCCACATAACTGATCGTCTGACATTGGTGATCATTTTTTGCAACTCTTGAATGCCTTCGTCCACATAATTAGTATCGACTGGTCGAGATATTTCACCCGAAGTTGCAGATAACGACATGAAATATATATGTATATATGTTTGTGAGAAAAAAAAGAGAGTTCAGCCAAGAAAAAAAAAACAAAAAGAAGAGGTCCGTGGGTGAATTAACAAGCTGGCTTTATTTTTTATTTTATTTTTTGCGTTGGTATCACCTTTGGTTGTACGATGGTGTGAATGGGAAAAGTAAGAACATGCACATGAATATCTTAAGTCTAAATTATAAATATAACTCTCTGTTGGTTACCTATATTAACACTTGATCATTTATTTTACATCCTATCTTCTTTTACCCCCAAATAAAATTAATCAATCATACTCACATACGACATATTGTAATTCGAATAAAGACCTTTTTTTATGATACACATACAATATAGAACTGAGCTTACTGTAATTATTTTTAAGAAACGCCTTAGCTTGGTGATACAAAACGCAATATAATAATTTTGACATCCAAATGATTTATAAATTTTTATTAATTTATATATTAGTAAAAAAGTAAAGGAAAGGCTTTTAGTTATTTATTTTACTAACACGTTGCAACATATATTTTTGAGACTCATGTGGCACATAGCATTTTTTTTATACATGGTAATCTATAGTGTGAATTGGTGATTTGTTGTCATAAAGTAAAAGGTCTTTGCAGTCAAACTCAGCATCAGTACTATGGTAACAGATTATTGCCATAAAAACTATTATTTACCGTACATACGTACATACTTCACCATGCCGTAAGAGCTTTTAGCTTCTTATCATTATTTACATGTTAGTTGATACGATATAAGGAAAAGAAGTGTGTGGGGGAATTGCTTACTAAGGTAGAATCTGTCAAGAAAGGGTGCAATATTCAGGTGGGGGGGAGGACTTCACTATTATGAGGTTACACCTCATGGGTATAACCAAATTTGTGCGTTGTCATGATTTCTAAAAATAGAGATATCGCCACATTTACATTTATTGACTTTGGTAATTATGACGATGAAACCTTATCAATAATAATTAAATATGTCAAGACAATAGGGATGATCAACAAATAAATTTGTTTCATGGTTCTCCACCCAGGGATTATTGTAATTATCATTATCAGTGTCGTTACTGACAGTGCTGTTTCCGAGCTTTACTATTATTAAATATATCTTGATACCATTATCAATATATAAATTTAATGATACTATTTTTTCAATAGTAAATACAAATATAGTAGCCTATATTATATTCTTTACTAGTGGACTTAACTATACCATATTATACCATTGTAAATAGAGCATTGGTATATTTATACAGAAATTTGGTATACAGTAGTATCATACACTAACACTCAGCAATTGCACCAAAATAGGCTATGGTGTCCAGAAGTATAATGGTAATAGTAACATTAGTAGTAATATCCTTTTATTATATACGTATTATATAAATACGTATAAATTTATCTAGTTAAAGATTATCTACTTCTATATAGCCGTGAGACTGCAATTCAGTAGTAGTTTAAACATGGAAGAATATTTCGTCATCTCATATTTAACATGTAATAATTTTTCTTTAATTAGTGCACTATGAAGATCCGATTCTTCATCCCGTAACATTTCCTCGCTTGCAATAAGTATATTTTTCAAACTTATGCTTTTATGCAGCATCTGGAAAAGCCCTGACCTATCTACCGGCATACCCACATAGCTAGGAACCGTTCCTTCATTTCTTCCATTGTCAGTATCAAAGCTTATTTCCTCCAGAAAAGGTAAATCACCAAGTGAACAAAGAAATTCTCGGGGCAACGCGCGCATACCACGAAGATTTATAGATTGAATACTTTTTGACTTATTGAGTAAATCACTGAATAAGCATATATTCCGGTCATTGTAGTTTTCTGGATCGAGTGTCAATTGAATATGTTTTAATGTAGGGATATATGCTGCTGCTATCAAAAACTTGTCCGTAATATTGAGGATGTTATCGTTCAAAATGATTGTTTCCAGTTTTGATCCACGTGTTGTCAATTGTTCGAAGAGCGGTGCCGGGTTGCTATTGTCGTTGTTATCATGGTCATCAGCATTAGTATCAAAATCCAATGTGAAATTAGCAAGCTCCAAACATTTTAAATGTTTTAATGGAAGGAGAAGTCTAGACAAATTGAGTGATATGCTGTATGCGTGATTGTTGTTGAATAAAGCGACAACTTCCAAAGATGGACATTGTTGAATCATTGTTAATAAGGGACCACACTGGCTATATAGAATAGAATCAAGGATTAATGAACGTAAATTGGGTGCCGAAAAGACAGGGAATACAAACGTCCAGTCTATGTTGTAAGGTATTGTTGTATGGGTATCGATTGTTGGTATACTGTGGAGATCATTTGCGACAACAAGGTGTTTTAACGAATGTCTGTTTTGTAATAAAACGTGCTTTATGTCTTGGGCACCAAAAGTATATGTTTCAAATACTTTGAGATATTGAAGATGGCTTGTTTCTTGTCTGTCATTAGTTTCTTTTGCCGTTGTTGTTACTACTGCTACTTTTGTCGCTGCAGATGATTCTATCATTTCTTTCTTGAATTTATCAATGTAGTGCTCTTTTAACTTCCTTGATCCTAACTTAACATAATCATTATTAATATCCAAATATTTGAGATTAGGACACCAAGAAAAGCATGTACTGAAATCAATAATCTTTGATGTATAATCCTCTTTTCCAGGAATGTTGTAATTTGTTTTTCTTGTAAAAGAAAGATATTCCAAAGAAGGGCATTTTTGTAGGATAGGTAGTAAACGGCTTGCTGCTAATAGAGTACCAATAAAGTTCATATCGATTAAGTTGTGAAATGGAGGTGTTTCAAGTTGTTGCTGTTGGGGAAGGATAAGACGAGGACCATTTTGATTATCATGATCGTATTTTACCAGAACGGGAGGTTCTCTATCGTATAATCCGTGGCTAGTATAAGCAATAAAATCAGCATCCATAAAGTTGAACCGGATAAGTTTTGGGCATGATTTTATTAACGATAGAAAGGCAATATTGGTTTCATGATTCGTTATATTGATCTCGGATACATTCCTTGTCAATTTGGATAATAGTGGTAAAAATATTTCTTGTTTGGAAGTAGCACAATATGAAAATTCTATACATTTTTTTTTTTTGATAATCGTAGAGTTGACATAAATATTCATCGTTTCCCCTCCCTTCCCCTTCCATATCGGATTGAGTGTAATGTACTGGTAGTAGAAACAGTAGTAGACATTTACCTAAATACTGAAAATTATCACAGCCGTAATCAACAAGTTTTTGTAATATTCTGTAAAGTTCTTTTTGTTTTCGAAATTCTTGAAACGAAATTTTTTTGACATGTTTGCCAATAAAATGGAGCCATAAACTTTTTTTCAAAATACCAGTGTTATATCTGCAAATTTCCACCTCTGTCCATACGT
The DNA here is from genome assembly GCA_016758965.1 of Circinella minor. Classification (NCBI taxonomy): domain Eukaryota; kingdom Fungi; phylum Mucoromycota; class Mucoromycetes; order Mucorales; family Lichtheimiaceae; genus Circinella; species Circinella minor. The sequence continues at coordinate 40,107 of JAEPRB010000141.1, read as the reverse complement.
TTTCTGTGTATCCAGGGACATTATTGTACCAGGCTTTACATACTCCCATACATTGTAAACAGTCCGTTTTAGTGAAATATGAGAATATATTAATCAAAATATCAAAAGGTAATTTGTCAAATAGCCTCAGCTCCTGTTTCGCTGCTGCTGTCATTATTGATTTCAAAATACCGATACGTGGCCGTTGTGGTATGATTTTTATTTTTCTAAAAAAAAAAAAAAAAACGATGAAGTTGTGGAAGAAAGAAAAGCTTATCTTGCTGTGCCCAAATTTATTTAGCAAAAAAGATAATATATTTGGAAAGGTTTATTGGCTTCAGCCCCAATCAGTGTAACAATAAAAAAAATTAGAAATGTGGTGAATTCTTTTTTGTAACAGCATATCTTGAAAATTAGTTTATTCTCTCATAATTACATGACATTACCTATGATAAAACCATTAAGTGAATCAAAGCAAAATACACACCACCAAGTTGGTAATTGATTATCTTCCCACTTCAACTCAAGATTATCTTTTTGGTGATAAAATCCACAAGAAATGCGGCAAAGACAAAGGATGTCTTAGGAATGTATAAAACTGATGGGATAGAACGAAGTGCCTACTTTTGATACAGTATACAGAAATAAGGACGAAAAAATCAAACGAAATTGTTGATCGCTTGCTGTTATACTCAAAAGATAATATTTTGCATTTACCCTTTGTAAATGATATTGACTATCTTTTCCTCGTTAACGATCGACTCGCAAATTACATACGTATACGTTCAAGTTGTAAGGGTCAGAGGGACACTCACTGATGGTATGGTTCACAATGACGAGCAACGATTGCAATATGATCATATCTGCTGTCAACACCTCTTATACATCAAGTACTAGGTCTTAATTCAACGAAGCTCAAAAACATCAGTATTTACAATACTACGTATGAGGTAGGTGAAGCAATACATGTTGATTATTCACCACCATTCCATCTAACCAATATAAAAATAAAAATAAAAAGCGTTTGTATACTATTATAGTTTACATATTACTGTTTTAGAATGAAGATAAATACATCATGATTTTAACTTTTTATTTTCGATCTATCTTGTTAAGTACTATATTGGCATTCACAATGAAATAAATTCATAGTTGTTCTATTATATTTGCGGTACGTAACGTAATAAAAGAAAACCAACTACGAAATCAAGAATTATTATCAATGTATATAAACCAAAGCAATTATTACAATAATAACACTTTTGCCAGTGAAATACGCTGCTCAATCAAATCAACAATCTTAACACCGCATTTGTTTATGTGAATATCACCACCGATGTTCTATCCAAAAATACGATCAGGATTCTCACAAATTCAATCCCTGACATTGTTTGTAGAGAAACGCTTCAAATTTTATTTGTAGTATATCAAAGATGAAATTACTTTTGTATTTAAACAGTCATTTTGAAAAATCACAGTACCGACCTACTCTCACTACATTTACTCATTGACAAACAAGTGCTGAATTCCATAACCTATATACATCTTTGGTCGTATTCACGCATCATTTGATGAAATGTGTTTGTTATTGGATATTGAACTATAAGTAGAGTACGTATGTAAGAAATCTAAAGACAGTTTACTGCGTAGAAAAAAAAGATGGTGAGAGGAAAAGAACTAAACATTGATCATTTATTATTATTGATCTATTTATGCGAATTGGGTTCTCAACTTCAATATGGGCAGACTGAAAATTTTGTATTGCGATTTCGAGTTACTAGAACAGTCTCATAAAGCTACCATATCTAATGATTAATAATTACTATTCCTCGACCATGTCATATCTCAACTCCTGTATCATAGATACTGTAAGGTTATAAATAAAAAGGTTGCACTTACATACTGATAATGCTGCTCGACAAAAAAAATTCACCAGCAGCAAATGCTATATCCCATTCTTTAGAATCATGTATCATTCAGCGAGTAATCAACTTTATGAGCTCCTTACTCTTCCATATATTTTCTTTTGCTGTATCAGATGCGGTACTAGAGTAACTTACCGATATGTAAGGCTTGACGAACATTGAACTCAGTCCTTAGAGCTCAGTACTGTTTCTGCTGTTCAAAAAATAATGGAAGTTTTTAGGCTGTGAAATGGTTAACAATGGAGAATTGAAGTTAAAAAACCAGCACTTGTAGAAAATGCTACGAGTAAAAGTGTTAAAGCCAATAGTACATTCACTTGTTGATAATAATAGTAATAAAGTAATGCGTACATAAAAAAAGATTTCTGGTTAATCCACAGTATTAAAAAACAAGAACACGCGAGTAATTACATTTGAACTATTTATTAATTACGTTTGCATTACGTAACAGATAATTGTAAAAAGGAAAGTATGTGTAGGTAATAATAGAGTGAGAAACAAGAAAAATGCTTAAAATATAGAAGAAGGAGGAGGAGCATATATAGTAAACTTTGAGAGCAAAAACGAAAGTAAAAAATGAATCCAAATAATTTTACAATTTAAGTTTTTTCAAAACATTCTGATTACTATCACGCTTTGCAAATCAAACATGTATTTCACCAATTGATTCTAAATCACTCATATAGTCATCCACTTCACTTTCATGTAAAGGAATAACTTTAGTAACAAGCTGCTTCTTCCCTCCCATTTCCAATTCAAATTCATCATCTTCCATGGGCATACTATCAAAGTCCCAGTACTTGAGATGATGAACCACCTTATGCTGATTTGGTGTTAATTCTGATAAATTAGTAAGTGGTAATGTTGAATTTTCACGATAATCGATATTACGATTATACACCCATTGCACAGTTTTGCCCCAACCAAATGCAGGCAATAAATAAATATCCATTTTCCATTCATTCAAAGCGCGATGCATCAAATAACGAGCATATGAACTGTTGTCACAGCGCGCTTTTGTCCATTGGTAATGTCGCTGGTATCAACCGTGCGTTCCCATCGGCGCGGGTTCGGAGGGCCGAATTCCATAATCAAATTTTTAATAAGGCCCAATTCGAAAAGTTTGGAAGCAGATCCCAAAGCACAAAGTTCAAAACCTTCAACATCAATCTTGAGAAAATGACGTAGGGTTAAAGCTCCCTCGATCGTTGTTTGATGTGCACCAGCATTACATACTTCAAGACTGTTAGCATAATTAGCATCTATTTCTTGGGATTATTAATTAACGTTTTGTAGTTATTATCATCATAAAATAATGAATCAAACGAGGGCATATCATCCAAGCGAACAGCTTGGGTGTTTGCTATAGTATTCTTGCTGGCAAAGTCTAATTGGCCAATGTCACCATCTCCTTTCTCGTATTGACCCATAGAGAGTTTGCGATACTTGTTTAGAATGGCAATGGGGAGCTAGTACTCGAATGCGGTTGGCTACGCTGGTGAGTCGTGTATTCAATCCGATGGAACCTGATTATGTATGATACGTATTCAATGAAATTTAAGTATTATGCCCTCAATGAATAACAGTTGTAATAAGAAAGCAACCACATACTTTGTAAATTAGCTGAGGTTCAAATGTAACAACACGAGCACCTCTAGCAGCTGCTAGCAATGAAAACAGACCATGATTGGAACCTATATATATATATATATATATAATAAAATAAATGTCACATTGAAGCATATAAATAACCACGACAGGAATGAGTTATAGGCAAAATCATATTTATTACTCAATGCATACCTGCGTCAACCATCGCAAGCGGTGTTTTATGGTTAGTATCACGACAATGTACGTACTCGTAAAATCCATTCCATTAAAGAATAAATACGATATTCGCGCATATAATGTCCATGGAGGCCACTATAATGCTTTTCAGAAGCCACTAACGTATCAAACCTGGTGTTGATCTATATTCAATTGTTACCAACATTTATATGTACAGAGAACAAAGAGAGATTGATGAAGACGAAGTTGACTTTTTCAAATAAACTAAATTTCTTCATCATGATAAAATGTATTGACATAATAGAAAATACTAGCAAGAATATAAATAGATATGATATTTACCACACCAATTTCACATACGAGCCCTGTTCCGTACTCAAGCTTTTTATTCTTCAAACGCATTACAATTTGATCGGCAGTTGGTGCAATTAAATCGAGATACCTGGATCCCGAGTCATGTTGTACTATGATTATTGCTTATAAATTTCAACGTACATAATCTTTATCCAACTCAGAGTGATCAAAATAAGATGCTCATTTTTTATCTCTGTTTGTCATTCTCCGCTCCCTTTCTTTATGTGGTGATGCTAGAATATTTTATTTTCATAAATACTGACCTGGCATGTAAGTATTTGGTTGACGAAGTGGTTGATTGTTTTGAACTAATACGTTCTCAAGGCGAGCTTCAGTAGGAATTGGTGGTGAGGATAGTGGAAAAGGAGGAGGAAGAGGAAGCGAAGAAGTAGAAGTAGAAGAAGAACATTTTACTCATTCAGCATTTTTCTACATAATATATAAAAATACGTATGCATGTAAATATATATCCACAATTACCTTTTCTCTATAATTTTGCATAAGATTGTATTATAACTCTACATCATAACAACAAATAATATACATAAACCTGGTTTGTCACAGTATTCGAGAATGTAAAAAACCCCAATCTGAGCAAAACAATAAGAAATAATGCACGAAGAGCCCACGTTTTCGTACGACTGGATGAATGTATCCTTCTGAACATTATAATTATGAAGAAGAAAGAAAAAGTAGCGTAAGAGAGTAAAAAAAAAACGAGATGCAACAGATAAAGTGGAAAACAAAGCCTGTGCGCCATTTTATACATTAATCAATAAAGGTTGCAATCATAACGCTCAGGTTTAAGAAGGAATCGATAATGTCCGTGTAAACATTGCATAAAAAGCAATAATATACCACCTCTTGTCACATTATCTGTGTGATCTCTAACGGAAATACCATTCCTTGGTTATCCAGGAGTACATATAAAGAAAGAAATCAAATATTTCTCTGCATATATTCTTTCTTTTTTGTTTCTGATATAAACCACAAAGGATGACAAATAGACGGCTTATTATTATATAAACACATAAAAACAAAGGTGATAACTACTATCCATTCCACATTATTGTATTCCTCGTCAAATACTACTTTCATCATCACCACTTCAATTTTTTTTATAGTGTTAAAGGATTAAAATAATAATAATGGCAATAACAATCTCGCCTTATTTTTTTTAAAGAAAAAATTCAAGCAGATACAATAATATCAACTTGCAATATGGAAAAAAAAAAGAGTAGTGGTAGCACTTTTATGTTTAGAAGTCAATTTGAATTTTGATTAGTAGTACAGGACCTTTTTTCTTTTTTTTTTTTTTTTTTGGTTCTGACAGCAAAAATATATGCTTTCTGTCAACTAGAACGTAAAGCAATTTTTAATTTTGGTATTTGTTTTAATCAGACGTGCTATCATATATTAAAATAAGCCCATCTTTTTGTAAAAAAAAAAAAAAGACTTTTGTTTACGTATTTATAAGTAGATTAACAAAGCTTTTTATAAGATCAGTATCATACTCTATAGCAGATATATATATATATATATATTATGAATGACGGATATACAAATTAACTAATTGATGGATATCGACGTGTTATAGTATCATATAGAATGTTACTTTGAAGAAACGTGGCTTTTTCGTCTTCTTTAAAGTTACGTACTCTTCCTTTTCCATACGTATAGTAGTCCTATACACAACCTAAGAGTTAATACTAGTCCAAAATTCTCCATTCCCTATAGTCTAGCACTATTCTTTATTTTCAATTGATACTGATTTTGTTATGAAATTGTAGTTGCTTTATTGATGGATATTATTATCAGATTTGAATAATTTTTAATTTGTACGTAATCAGCTGGCTGTACTTGTATTATTTTATTTTCATGCCATATTATATCTATGTTTATAGTAGCATGTAGAGTCGTTACGTATAAAATTGAATATCTACGTAGAAGCTACGTACATCTTTTATAATGTTTATTATACGTGACACATGTTGCTTTTTCCATTACCTTTTTATGACAGGATATGTCACCTAAACTAGTCATCAAGTTCATACGTAGCTGTTCATGGATTCAGCTAGATAGTACACTCATTACTTTTTGGAAACAGTATATTTTACGTACTACGTATACAGAACTATTAATATAAATAATGTAATAAGCTATTTCCAACACCATAATCCGTTGTAAATAAAGATATAGAAGAATGAAAACCAAGTAGCAGTATTTAATTTAATTAAAACAAAATGAAGAACGAGGAGAAATAATGAGGAATAAATGATCATATGTAGTATAAAAGTTATTATGTAAATGTTGTGTGAGTTGACTCTCACGTTCAAAAAAGATATATCTGGTAGTATTTATGCGTATCGAAGGAGAATATTGATAAATTAAAAAAAAAATGAGGATGTAGGTCCAGAAGGAGTAGGGGAATATATAGATAATGTTAAAGTTACGACAAATTGGGGGAAAATAAATAAAAAAATCTACAAATAGAATAATTATATTATTACAAAAAATAAAAGAGATTATTTTCAATTTAATTTTTTTTTTTTTTTTTTTTTTTGGGGGCTTTACATCCCCATTAATCTTTTCATTTCATTTAGTTTTTGTTGTAACTCTCCTCGTTCATTTTCGCTTTGAGCATATCGCATTTTTATATCAATCACTAATGTTTCAAGGTTTGCTAAATGATCTTCCAAAACAGAATTCTTTTCCACTAGTTTAGCATTTTCTGTACATAATTCTTCGAATTCGGATCCACCACACTGTAGTTCGATTCTACGGGGTAATAGCTTAACTTCATCACGCAATAATCCAACTAAATCATTAAGTGAAGATTGTTCATCATAAGCATGGGATAAGTCAGCTTGACTCTTGCTCAATTGGACACATATATCTTTACGTTCTTGTTCTACAGTGGTTGAAGTTGTTTCAAGATGTTTGACTTGATCACGCAGTTCAATATTGCTCTTTTGTAGTTGTTCTAATGTTCGTGCATCTGCTACTTCTTTGGCTTGTTGTTGCTTATGTTCCTTTTCCAATTGAAGGAGTCGCTTTACGGTGATATCGAATGAACATGCATCGGCAACTAACTGTCGATCGTCATCCTAATGATAGATAAAGAAATAAGTACATATGTTTTAATTAATTATTATCTTTTTGAGTTTCATTTAAGATTTTATGATTACACAACACAATGCATGCATATATTCCAAACATTCTTTTTTTTTTTTTTTGTAACTTTTACCTTATATTCTTCAAATAACCCATTTTTTAAAAAGTTGAGCAAATGTTCAAAGTCTAAACCCAGAATGGCAGTTTCATTTCGTTTAAGTACAGCAATAGCAAATTGGAATATAGACCGAACTCCTTCCGTCAAAATTAAATCGTAGATGCGGAATACCAGTTCAAGTGGAAATTTATATGCAAATAATGTCATGAACCATTGTGATGCATACATTGTCGACCCAATACCTTGCTGTTGTAAATGTCGTGCAACATGAGGTAAATATTCTTCAACAAGAGCATCAAATTGATATAATCGTAAATGAAGTCCCTCCATATCCGGTGTAAAATGACCTCGTAATCCATAATTATCCATAAGTTTCACCAAGACACAAAACGCTTCATCATCTGGCATCTAAGTTATTATAATAGTTATTATGATTTGGAGAATAGAACGAAAAACGTTTATTATTAGTCTATGCGTTGGATTACAACTATGATATCAAAATACATTCATTCATTTATTCTCCTTACATTAAGTAATAAAGGTCCAACAACAAATGCTAAGCCTTGACAATAACCAACTTCTTGGTCATGAACACTATAAGCTCGAACGACATTATAAAGACCTTCTTGACCAACCCCATCCCGTTCTTTGAAAAACTTATGACCAGGGAAAGTCCGTGCGAGATCTCGCTGAATCATTTTTTCATAAGCGCTCGGCGTGTTTAATAGTTCAATGTACTTGCTTTGTAATTCATGGTTCTTGGATTCTGAAAGCATTTGCCAAACCATACCACGAATGGAAGGTGGGATACCTAATTCGACATTATGAAGTAAGAATTTTCTACTTCTCCTTGTTTGTTCATAATCACATAATAAACCAGCCCAAAAATCTACCATAATTATCATATATAATATTTTGCATTGAGTTTCACAATTTGTCTACTTTATATATATATACTAATTCGTTCTTTTGTCTTTTTTTTTTTTTTGTTTTTACCCCAATCAAAATTATCTCGAACATTTTTGTTTTGATTCACAAGACTTTGTCGAATCGACTTTCGTTTCATACTAGTCAACATGCGAACTTTAGGATCGTTTGTATTTTCTACATTTAATTGTTCCATTTGTCGCAAAATAGCATTCTCTTGTCCAAGCATAGGTTGTGACACACTTCGACGTTGTAAAACTCTTTTTTGCCGTTCTTCAGCGGATAAGGTAGTACGATGTTCAACAACCAGTGGGGTATCTTGTTGTGGGTCAGACGGCCGGCGTCCTGCACTTTTTATCGTTGACCATAAACCAAATAATCCACTTTTGGAAGTATTTATTGGTTCGGGTTTTTGGGGTTGAGGATGTTTAGTAGTGATTGGTAATGGGTCTTTTTCTGGTACCGTTTCTAATGTTGATGTTTTCGTCGTTGTCACTTCTTGAGTGTTAACTGGTTGTAAAGGTGAACTGGTGGATTTTAGTTCCTTCTTGATGATAGGGGTAGTAGTCGTAGTCATAATAGTCGTAGTCATTGGTGGAATAATGGTATCATTTGTTGTTATAGCACCAGCTGGTGTTGGTTCTTCTTTCTGCTGTACTTCTTGTTCTTGTTTCTTATCAGCAGCATCTTGCAAAGATATTTCATTGAATAAGCTGTCATTCAACGTAGTGCTTGTTGTCGGTGGATCGTATTCATAATCATCTTCTTCTTCTCCTACTGGTGTAAAAGATTGATGTTCTTCTTGGTCATCATCATCACTACTACTACTTGTTCCGCTATTGGTACTAATAAAGCTATCCGTTTCACGAGTTTTATTGCTACTAACTGTTGTTGCGACACTTTTTCGTCTTGGTTGTTGATTTTGTGGTTGTGGGTCTTCTGATACTGTATATGATTTTGTTGTGTTAGGCAACACTCCCTTTTTTATGCACTGAGCCTCATTATATTTACCTTCTTTGACAGTATCTTGTGAAATACGGGTATTATCTTCAGAACGTGTCATTTCGTCTGTGGTGTCAGAAGTAGTGTATCCTTGGGAACTAAGTGAATCAGTTTCCAAGTCATTACCGTTGTGAGTAGCTGTATTCTTATCATTATCTTCTTTATTATTATTATTATTTAATGAAACGGATGAAAATTCATCGTGACTTAATGGAGTAGGTGCGATGATGGAAGTACTCATTGCTCAACAACGAACGGGGTAAAAATAAAAAAATAAAAGAGGTATATTATATGGAGAATAAAAAAAAAAGGAAAGAGAGAGAGAAAAGAGTAAAAAAAAAAAGATATTATTATTCTCAATAATAATAATGGAAAGTAATCCGAACTACATAAACTCCCTTTCCCGCTACTTTCTCAGCACCTTGCTGCCGAATATAATTAGTTTCCTGCTCCTCGTTTTCTAATTTGTAGAACTTTATATTAATATCCAACCATAACATATGCAAAAGAAGAAAAAGAACGCCCCACTTCTCCTTTCTTTTCGATATTAAAAACATATTTTACATCCGATTTTCTTTTTTTTTTTTTTGGCTTGGAAATTGATCGATGGATCTTTATTATTAGCGAAAGGAGATCGAGTGAAATAATATTCTTTTTAGGATTATCATTATTATTTGTAATAATTGAAACGACTACTATTAAAAGAAAGCCCAGAATTGTTTTACACGATGATCTTGTAATGTCGTACGAGAAACTAAGAAAAGTAAATTATTTTTTGTTTCTTTTTTTATAATTTTTTTTTTCACCTACAATTCTATAATAAAGTAAGTGTGTGCCTGAAAATGTTTATTTTCTCAGCCTAAACAACAAGAAAAAGATAGTTAGTTATAATTAATTCAAAAATGTCAAAAATTATAATCATATCATGAGTCTCCTAAAATAATTATTATAATAATAAAATATGTCTACAAAAGCTCAAAAAACAGGATCTGCATATTATTTTATTATTATTATTATCATTAAACAATGAGATCTTTTTTTTTTTGCTCCTCGTTTTTTTTTCTTACTTTTATCCATGCTAAAATAACAATACCTTTTATTGACAACAGTAAGTATCCGTAAATAATCATGGTCCGCCCGACTGTTTATATAAATGTATTACTTTATATGGTAGGCTTAGAGAGGCTTGGATTTTCATGGTTCCACAATAATAATGCCACAAATGCTATAAAAATTCGAAGAGTGTTGTTGATATGGTAACCGTTCTACTATTCTAGGAAATATGCAATTTATTACATTTTTTTCATTCTTTTTAGGATGTATACCAAATAGATTTATGCGACACAACTACAAATAATTATATTAATATTTTAAAAGATACATCTTAGGAAGTACAATTACAGTATAATCAATTTAATTATACACTTCTCTTTAGAGCACATATAATATTGCTAAAGTACTTTACGCTAATAACCTATATAAATCTCTTTTAATATTTTTATCGCGACAAAGGTCGTGTTAGCAATACGTACCCAAGGCGACCAAATACATCGGATGCTAATATGCAACTTATGCATATTTTGTCGGACAAATAGGATTCAAATAACTATAAATTGACGATCAATAAATGTATCTCTATGTATACATATATACAGTGAGAGAGAGAGAGAGAGAGAGAGAATGAGATATGATTGTTTAGTTTACTCAGAGCTCATATGAATTTTGAATTTTTATGCAACTAAAGCAGAGGAAAATATCAATTCAAAACCAAGCCACCATTTCCCAATAATTTTGATATTGAATCCCAATCCTTTATGCGGATTTAAAGTTACCACCCCTTCAACAAGAAGTTTTTTATTTTTTATATTCACTCTTAATTTTTTTTTGTGCTGGATTGACCATGGCCGAAAACGAAACGACAATAGACACTCCTGCTCCAACAAAGACAGTAAAAACTCCTGCCTCTTCTACGGCTATTTCCACCTTATTTGTTGGAAAGATCCCACCAACAGCGACCAGTAAAGATCTCGAAGAATTTTTTAGTGAAATTGGTCCTGTTCGTAACTGTTTTGTCGTTGCCGATAAATCCAAAGGCAAACTCAAAGAAGACGATTCTGCTTTTCGTAATAAAGGTGTTGGTTATGTTCATTTTGCTGTTCCTGAAGATGCCAAAGAAGCTTTGGAAAAGTTAAAAACTGTCAAGTTCAAGGGTAAACGACCATTAACAATGGAATTTGCTCAACGTAAATCCATTGGGGGAAAACGATCTGCACCTTCTGATCAAACTGAAGAACAAAAAGAACAAAAAGAACAAGAAACAAAACGCCCGCGAATTAATAAGACAGGTATTAACAAGGCAGCTCGTTTAATTGTTCGTAACTTACCCTGGAAATATGATGAAAAGGATTTGGAAGGAATTTTTGGCAAATATGGTCAAGTAACAGAAGTGCGATTACCTCGCAAGTTTCCCGGTGGTCCTCTTCGTGGTTTTGCATTTGTTCAATTTAAGAATGTTAAAAATGCTGAAACTGTGAGTAATAATCACGGGGGAGGAATAATAGGGACTGATATTTCGTTAATGATGATACTAACACTTTTGAATGATATAGGCAATTGCTAAATTAAACGCTTCAGAACATCACGGTCGTACGATTGCTGTTGATTGGTCGCTATCTAAGGATCGATTCAATCAAGTAGAGCAAACTGAAGCTAATACCGAGGAAGCAGAAAAAAAAGAAGACGCATCAAGTGATTCCGGTGATTCCAGCAGCAGTAGCAGCAGTGAAGAATCAGATGATGACGATTCATCCAGTGACAGTAGCAACGATGAAGATGATGATGAAGGTGATGAGGATGAGGATGAATCAGAATCCAGTGATAATGATGACGAAGAAGACGATAACGACGATGATGATTCAGAAGTCGATGAAATTGACGAGAAAATCAATTTTGCTCAAGTCGATAGCGAAGATGGCGAAGAAAGATCTGATGAAGAAATGGAAGATGCTGACGAAGATGTAGAGATGGAAGAAGTTGAACAAAAAGAAACCAAGCCAGAAAAGAAACGACTTCCTGATGCATCTGAAGGTGCCACTTTATTTGTCCGTAATTTATTATTTGAATCTACTGAACAAGATCTTAAGGAACTGTAAGCTGATACATATTGAATATGTCTAATCTATTTCAAAGTGAAACATAGTATATAATGGTTCTGACGTATACATATATTTCTATTCGAATTTTAGTTTCAAGCAATGGGGCCCTGTTGTATATGCTCGTATTACCAAGAACAAAGGTTCTGGCTTGTCGCGTGGCAATGGTTTTGTGTTGATGAGAAACAAGGAAGATGCAGATAAAATTTTGGCAGAAGCTGAAGACTTTAGAAAGATGTCAATTCGTGATGCTGATGAAGACGAAGACGATGCTGACGTTCTCATGTCCAAGCGTGAAAAGAAGAAAAAGGGTCTTGTTTATGACAGTATCTTGACTCCTGATTCTGGTAGTGGTTTGGGATTAAAGTTTACATTGGATGGTCGTGTTTTGGATGTCACTCGCGCTGTTCAACGAGGTGAAGCATCCAAATTAAAAGAAGAAAAAGCTGCGATCCGGCGTAAAGAAGATACACGTCACTTGTACTTGATGCATGAAGGTGTCGTATTTCCCGATACACCGGCTGCTGCCCATATGACACCAGCTGAATTACAGAAACGACAAATGGCATTTGCTATGCGCAAACGACTTTTGAATAGTGATCCTGCATTATTTGTCAGTAAAACACGTTTATCTATTCGTAACTTGCCTATTTCTATCGATGATGTTGGATTACGAAAATTGGGTCGTGAATGTATCACAAAATTCAAGGAAGAAGTAAAAAGACGTTTGCGAACAGATTTGACAGCTGAAGAAAAGGAAGAAGGTTGGCATTTCTTACCACGTATCAAGCAAGCAAAAATTGTTCGAAGCAAAGATCGTGTCGATAGTGCCACTCAAAAGTTGCGTAGTAAAGGTTATGGTTTCTTGGAATATATGACGCATTCACATGCATTGGCTGCATTACGATACCTCAACAATAACCCAGAATTATTCGAAGGCGAAGATAGTAAACGACGACTAATTGTGGAATTTTCCATCGAGAACAAGGATGTTGTTGAGAAACGAAAAGGAAGAGCCGCTGAAAGAGCTGCTACACGATTATCAGTAAAGTCATCATCAGGTGAAAAAGAAGATAAAAGCGACAAGGATAACAAATTCAATTCATCAGGAAGAAACCAGGACCGTGGCGAATCTCGTGGCGGATTCCGAGGTGGATCTCGCGGTGGAGGTCGTGGCGGTCGTGGCGAAAGTAGAGGTGGATCGCGCGGATTCAGAGGCGGATCTCGTGGCGGTTTCCGTGGTGAAAGCAGAGGTGGATCCCGCGGCGGATTCCGAGGTGAATCTCGTGATGGTTTCCGTGGTGAAAGCAGAGGTGGATCGCGCGGCGGATTCCGAGGTGAATCTCGTGATGGTTTCCGTGGTGAAAGCAGAGGTGGATCTCGCGGCGGATTCCGAGGCGGATCTCGTGGCGGATTCCGTGGTGAGAGCAGAGGTGGATCTCGCGGTGGATTCAGAGGTGGATCCCGTGGCGGTTTCCGTGGGGACAGCAGAGGTGGATTCAGAGGCGGATCCAGAGACGGACCCAGGGGTCGAGGCCGTGGTGGATTCAGAGGTGGAAGATCTGGCGATCAATAATTTTATTAAAAGAAAATGTACTTTAAATACCTTTTTAATCATAACATGTAATAGAAACTATCATTCATTGACTTTTTGTAAATAAAAAAAAAGCATGTATTTATCGATTTTTTTTTGTTGCTCAGTTCATCATATACAAATATAGTACTTTTTGCACCCAATAATTCGTAATATACAATAATCCGATATCTATTTTACTAAGATAGTAATTTTTATAATTATTATTACACACAAACTGTTTCCATAATTTTTCTGGACTTTATGAAAATTTATAAATATATACAATATAGAAGTAAGTATCTTTTCTAACATTATTGGTTATCTGCTATTAGCCCGTACATCTATCGTTCCTGACTTGCAACTGGTGTGTAATCGTTTCTGATTCGCCGTTCCTTCATAAATTATATATGTTACACTTTTTTTAGTATCACAATCACATTATCTTGACAACAAATGTCTCCACAATTTTTCTTCCTATATTATTTTATAAGTTACCTCACGCCATCGTTGAAAATGAGGTTTTACTGCAGCTGAAATGAGTAACCCCACTGTCAATATAAGAAATAAAAAGACAATCGATTCGTCCTTAACCGAGTCACGGGCTAATATATAACAATAACAATAAGTATTTTCCTAACTAATAAATACTTTTTTTTTGATTTTTTATTATTATTCTCATACCAAAACAATTTGTACGAAAGTCGTTACTAGGACAAGTTTCATCGGCAATACCATCACACATGCCATCTTCTACATTATCCAAACAAAACTGTTTTGTACAGTTTGCACAAGGTTTTGGATCCACCATAGGTAGTTCAAAAATGGTACTATTTGATCCACAAAAGCATTTACAAAATAAAATGGGATTGGCTGCTTGACTTTGTGATATAAAGAAAGTTAACAAAAGTAATAAGTAGTGAAGCATAATGATTTTCTTTTATAAATATAAAACAATAAAAGAATATGCGGTGAAAAGAAATAGATTCAAAAGGAAAAGCTCAGTTTTCAACTCTTCCATTCTTTTTTATGTGTGGCGCGTTTTCTTTCTCCCGCTTCAATTCTTGATATAATTAACATATTCTTGCAATATAAAGCTGTATATGTCATTTGCTTAATGAATTATCTAGCAAATTATTCCACAGTTTTGCGTGTACATACAACCTAATAACTACATAATATATGTAATTTCTTTCATCTACCCAGATCTATTGGCTTTTCAATTTGCTATTTATGCCCCAATTTTTCGTGCGTATTTAGTTAAAGTGAGACGTTACACAATATCAGGTTAACAAAAAAAAGTATCAAACAATGACTCTTCTTCGAATCTTTAATACATATACTTTTTCATTTCCAACAAAGGCGTTTATTTAATTTATTCATCACAAAAATAATTGAAAAAGGATAAGAATTTACAAATAATAGTAAATAAGAATAAGAATAGAATTGCACTCTCCAATCCAAAAATTGTACCTGTTGAAGGAACCCCATTTGCCCCTTTTTTCATTTCACCTTTATATACTGATAAATACAATACGTACCTTCAACTTTTATGATATTGGAGTTTGCACTTAACAATCGGATGTTAATATATTAAATAGAGAAATAATGTACACCCCTTATGGGACTACACAATGCCGTGAGTTTTTACAATAGAAAATATCAAGTTTACAATAGAAATACCTTAGTATAATCCACCACTCAAACACGTTTCATTGAAATACCAAAACTTTTAATTACTGCCCGAAAAAGTAGTTATAGTATATACGGCCATCTGGAATCTGCATAAATACTAATAAGGCCTAGCGATACCTTCTAAGACCATGTGAGTTAAAAAAGATGAAGCTCTCCCTTTCCAACAAGGTGACTGAATATTCTTAATCCTTCTTTTAGACCTTTATTAGCATTCTTCAAGGTTGAGAATATATTTAAAGTACACAGAAATCTTTTCCTATACTCGAGAGTTCATCGTTAATGATAGTAATCAATGATCATAAACCCTAATAATATGACATTAACATACTTTTTACTTTTACTTTATATTTATTTTTCTTGCAGTGCATCTTCATTATCTTTTGATATTGAGTGACTATTTTCTTATACTAAACTGAAGGTGTTAAAGCTTCTCATTTTGTCAATGCTTATATATATGAATAAGCTAGTGCCTTTTGATACAGTTTAAAAACAGCAATTATGCATTGTCTATGTAAGTCACAAAGGGTTCCATACTGAATAATGTGAAGCTTTATATTATATGTATTGTATGAGGCCTAGCTTCACTGTTGTGTTATTGTACTGAATGATGAATTACATAATGGCGATTATACAGAAAAAAAAACAGCTCTACTCATTCATAGATATAAAAGCAGAAGTTTTGGTTCACTTCATCATTCAGCTGTCTCTTTTCTTTTCTGCAGCTACGTATGGACTGTATATATATAAAACACTACAATTAATAACACAGTATCCCTTTCTTACGTAAATGCATCAAAAATATTTAAATATAGGCTTTTATTGCTGTCTGAATATCGCTTCATGAGTTTTTAGTAGCATCAGGGTTAGTCCAAACAGCCTTGTATTCGAAATGAAAACTTGCATGTTTATAGCTTGTGCTAATAGTACATAGCAGTAATCCAAGCAACAATACAAGCATATTCTTGTACAACATGATACCCTTGATTTTAGCCTCCTTAAATTAATAAAACAGTCCTGATACTTTTCAAACATTTGACTATGATACTGAAGAAGTAGGGTTGAAACATGAGGAGTATATGCGTATCGACAAGTTTATATACTTCACATGTGTGGGTTGAGATCTTCATACACTCCCAATGATTATATTTGTGCATATAACTTCTACTGGTTTGAAGGAAACGAAAAAAAAGTGTTACGTTGCACATTTATGTTGAACAGTCTATATAACTAGGGAAATGAAATCTCTTTTATGTACCACTTGAACACACATTAATATACAAGTAGCTTTGTTGTTAATATCTAGCAATACAATAATTACTTTATCTCTTCTTCAATGTAACTGTTTCATAATTTCATTTTTTGTCATGGAAATTAAATTAAAAGCTTCTCTAATAAACGGCTATAAACCATATGGGTAGTGGTATATTATTAAATTAATATAAAAATTCACCGCGGTCCGGTGACGGACTATGTGTAACAGGTATTTCCGCTCAAACTTTCATGAAGTGTAACAAAAAAAAAGGGCCGAGATCAAGAAAAAAAGCGGAGAGCAAGCCCTTTGATGTGCTTTTTTCGGAATCGAAAAAATAAAACTGACACAACAGATAGTTCTCAACATAAGCTCTTTTTTCGTCACGCGTGTCTTTTTTTAAACTCTCGTTTTCTTTTTATTTTTTATTTTTTACTTACGTTGTATATAATTTATTCTTCTAAAAAAATATATAACAATGGCAACTGAAAAGGCTCTTCAGGCTGCCCAAGTATATACAAAAGGAACACAAGCGTGGTTACCCGTCAATACCGATGCTTGTTGGATCTCCGTTACTTGTGTTTCCAACACCATTACAGACGACGGAAATGTTCGCCTAGTTTTTGAAGACGATAATGAAGAAGACAAGGTAAATTGCCAAAACAGATATATATAATCTAAGGCTTTTTCTCGGCGCAGTGGGCAAGCAAAAAAAAAAAAAAAAAAGAAGAAAAGGAAAAAAAAGAGTGCGCTCATATACATATTCATATGTTGCATAGAGACAAAAAGTTAACTAACAAAATATTATAGGAACATGTTTTCGAGTGTAAACTTACAGATATAGAGAAATCGGATGGTTCTAACCTTCCCCCACTACGTAATCCACCCAAAATGGAGTATACAGATGATCTTACCAATCTAAGTTATCTTAATGAACCTGCAGGTAACCAAAGAGAAAAAAATAATTTGATGATTAGAGAAAAAAACCATATTCATAAAATTATATAACACATGACTATTGTATAAACGCCTCGGTTTAGTTCTCAACACAATCCGTACACGATATATGCAACACCTTATCTATACTTATTCTGGTATTGTATTAATTGCTGTGAATCCATTTGACCGAGTTTCTCTTTATGATTCGGATGTTGTACAGCAATACGCAGGACGAAGGCGGGGTGAGCTTGAACCACATTTGTTTGCAATTGCAGAAGATGCATATCGCTGCATGATTCGGGAACAGATGAATCAAACGATTGTTGTCTCAGGGGAAAGGTAAAGCATTTGATACACAAAGAAATTGTTGAGAGAGAAAGAGGGAGGGAGTGAGAGAAGGAGTAAAACAACATATGTATGTATACATATACACAGCATTCACAACTTCATTAATATGAGTACTTCTATAGTGGTGCTGGTAAAACAGTGAGTGCAAAATTTATTATGAGATACTTTGCCACAGCAGATGATCAAGAATCAGTTGGAAAGAAAAAGAAAGAAGGAGGTATGACCGAGGTAGAAGAACAAATCCTTGCAACCAATCCTATCATGGAAGCTTTTGGTAACGCAAAAACGACTCGAAACGACAATAGCTCCCGCTTCGGCAAATACATTGAGATTCAGTTTGATAGTGGAAATAATATTATTGGTGCTAAAATACGAACTTACTTACTTGAGCGTTCTCGACTTATTTTTCAACCAACTACGGAACGAAATTATCATATTTTTTACCAGGTAAAAAAAATTAATCTAAATAGATCCATCTATATATTTCATTGTTTATAGTGTAAATGTCGGCTACATATCGATCGTTTTTATTTATACTTATTCGTTAATCCATTTTCTCCTTGTGTGTATCACATGGCGCATTATTTATTGTTATTATGATTATCCTAGTTGTGCGCTGGTGCACCCAATTCTGAACGAAAAGAATTTCATCTTGGAGATTATACCACATTTCATTACCTAAATCAAAGCGGCACAGGCGTGATACCCGGTGTGGACGATATACTTGAATTTGAATTAACACAACGTGCACTTTCCACTGTCGGTTTGTCCCTTCAATTACAATGGCAAATCTTCCGTCTTTTATCAGCACTCTTACATATTGGTAACATACAAATCACGGGTCGTGGTGATGCCATGTTGGCAGAAACAGATGAAGCGTTAAATATTGCTACAAAATTATTGGGAATCAAAACGGCTGAATTTCGTAAATGGATTGTACGTAAACAAATTGTGACACGATCCGAAAAAATTGTCACCAACTTGAATCCAGCACAAGCTATTGTAGTCAAGGACTCTGTTGCAAAATATGTTTATGCCAACCTCTTTGACTGGCTTGTGGGTGTCATTAATGACAGCTTGTCATCCCCTGACCCAGAAAATATTCGCACATTTATCGGAGTTTTGGATATTTATGGTTTTGAACATTTTAAAAAGAATTCTTTTGAGCAGTTTTGCATTAATTATGCCAATGAAAAGTTACAGCAACAGGTAACTTATATTTTTTTTCTTTCTGCTGTTTATAAACGCATATATTAAATTAAATTTAACAATATACCTGTATAGTTTAATCAACATGTATTTAAATTGGAACAAGAAGAATATGTCCGTGAAGAAATCAATTGGACATTTATTGAGTTTAGTGATAATCAAAAATGTATCGATCTTATCGAAGGAAAACTTGGTATTTTATCTCTTCTTGACGAGGTATGTATATTCATTTCTCACGATTGCGCGATATAATATTGAAGTATAAAAAAATGAAGGGATGCTCATTATTGTTTGGGGTTGGGGGTTTTTATATACACCATTAGGAATCACGTCTTCCAGCTGGTTCAGACCAAGGATTTTGTCAAAAATTATACGATAACTTTGAAAAACCAGATTATAAACAATTTTTCAAGAAGCCACGGTTTTCCAATAGTGCATTCACTGTGGCACATTATGCACATGATGTACAATATGAAGCCGAGAACTTCTTGGACAAAAACAAGGATACTGTGCCTGATGAACATATGGCTTTGTTACAGGGTTCAGAGTTTGAGTTTTTAAAAGAAGTTATGGATCGAGCAGCTGCTAATAACCCAACCCCAACGGTAAAGAAGAAAATATAATGGGTTATTAATATGAAGAAAATATGTATAAAGGAAAAGGAAGTATCCGGATGGATGGTCACTAATGTGGATATAATAAATTAATAATATATAGCCCGAAAAAAGTAAACGTATGAGTATGATTGCAAGAAAACCCACTCTTGGATCTATTTTCAAGTTATCACTTATTCAATTGATGGATACAATTGGTGACACAAACGTTCATTATATCCGATGCATTAAACCAAATGAGGCCAAGATTGCTTGGGAATTTGAGCCCAGTATGGTCTTGTCTCAACTCCGAGCCTGTGGTGTTCTAGAAACAATTCGTATTAGTTGTGCTGGTTATCCATCCCGTTGGACATTTGAAGAATTTGCAGAACGTTATTATGCATTGGTACCGTCCAAAAATTGGGCTACGGATGATTTACGAGGTCTTACCAAAGTTATTCTTAATAACTCTATTACGGATGAAGCACAGTATCAAATTGGTACTACCAAGATTTTTTTCCGTGCTGGACAGGTAAAAAAGAAAATTGCTGTTTTTTTTTTTTTGTTGTTATTTGGTGAAAAGAAAAGAGTGATTGAGATACTGAACGAATATCCTTTTATTTATTTATATGGTTAATATATTAGCTTGCATATATGGAAAAACTTCGTGCAGACAAGTTCAATGCAAGCGCGACACTATTACAGAAGAATGTGCGTCGTTTCATTTATCGCTCACGATATGTTCATATGAAAGAATTGGCACTTCGACTTCAATGTGTTGCACGACAAAAAACAGCTGCTGCCCAACTTCAGACACTTCGAGAACAAAAGGCGGCTATTCAAATCCAGACTCAATGGCGTCGCTTCTCTGCCCGCAAAGCCTATATTCAAAAACAACAATTTATTGTACATCTTCAATCAGCAATTCGAACTTATCAAGCCCGTCAAAAATTGATATTTGCTCGTAGATCTCATGCTGCTACTCAAATTCAACGACTTGTACGAGGATGGTATGTATTTTTTTTCTTATATATTGGATCCATATAGATATATACGTGTATGTTGTGTTTGTTAAGCTTACCTCCTCTCCCCCCCCACCATTTTATTAAAACTATAATAGGTTTGCTCGCAAACAATATAATACCCAGCGCGATTTTATTATTCATTTACAATCATGTGTTCGTCGTCGTGCCAGCCGCAAACAATTGATGATCTTACGTACTGAAGCACGATCTGTCAACCACTTCAAAGAAGTATCTTATAAGTTAGAAAATACTGTTGTCGAACTTACCCAAACTATCACTTCACTTAAGGGAGAAAAGAAAGTCATGAATGACAAAACAACTCAATTGGAAGGTGAAATCAGAACATGGATGGAAAAATACCAAAAAATGGAAAAGAAATCACAATCGTACCAAGAGAAATTAAAAGAGCCTACTGTTCCTCAAGCACAATGGGATACGCTTGCTAGCGAAAAAGAACAACTCTCCAAAAACTACCAAGAAATGTTGGAAAAACTCAAGAGCAGGGATATGGAAATTTCAAGTGTGAACGACGAATTAGCTTCTGTCCGTAAACAGAATGAGAGATTGCACAAAGATTTGGAAGTGGCCAATGAACGTGTAGCAGATGAAAGTGAAGTGACAGAATTGAAGAGTCAAATCGCTGCTTTAAAAGCTCAATTAACCCAAGCTATGCGTGGTAATGGTTTACGTCGTGGTTCATCATCGAATAATTTGCGAAGTTTGTCTCCCGCCCCTGATCGTCTCCGTAGTGTATCGCCTTCTAAACCACTGGACGTCAATGGTTTCAAGGATGATGTTCGTCAACGTAGTCACTCACCTGCCCGAGGAAGAAAGGCACGTCGTAATAGTTTGGATGCTCCCACTATGAACAAGCCGGTTGATAAACTTCGTTTGAAGAATCCACGTCCTACATCTATTGATCAGTATAGTAACATTTTTGGTCCCAAGGGCAACCGGATTATTCCTGGTAGTGTAGTTGAAGATCCTGATGAAGAGGTAAAATAATTAATATTTAGCGACTGGTATGATATTGTACCCAAATCATTAATCAAAAAAGAATGTATTTTAGATTCACAACATTATACGTGATGAAGAGAAATTATTAGCAGAAATCACTGAAGGCCTCATCAAGGAACTTAAGATGCCATTACCAAGCATGCAGAATCCTCCTTCAAGAAAAGAAATTTTTTTCCCTGCACATATGATCAGTATGTGTGTGACGGAAATGTGGAGAAAACAATATATTCAAGAATCTGAACGTCTTCTCTTCACAATCATGGATACGATTCAAAAACGATGTCTGGTAATAAGAAAAAATGAATATGATTAGGGTTACTCGGGATATATATAAAAAACGAGTTCATAGCAACAATAGCAACAAAAAAAAGAAGATTTGTGGGTCTCTTAACCAAATATCTATCTATATATATGTGTGTGTCTATAGAGCTGTACTGGTGAAGAAGCAGTTACACCATGTGCATTCTGGATCACAAATGTTCATGAACTTTTATCCATGGTATGCACAACTGAACCTGAACTTGAACAGCAAGCTTTCCAAAATGATCAAGGTACTGGCTGGCAAGATTTTGAAAAATTAATTGCTACTGTGAAATTTGAAATGCAATGCTTGGAAGATAATATTTTCCATGCATGGATGAAAGAAATGAAACGTCGTTTAAGTAAAATGATTGTACCTGCTATGATCGAAAGTCAATCTCTTCCTGGTTTTATTACTACTGAATCGGGTCGATTCTTCAACAAGCTATTGACTGGATCATCTCAACCTGCTTATTCGATGGATGATCTACTTAACTTCTTGAATAAAGTCTGGAGAACTATGAAATGCTATTATATTGAATCTTCGGTAGCTACTCAAGTACTTACAGAGTTGCTCAAGATGATTGGTGTGCATGGTTTCAATGACCTATTGATGCGTAAGAACTTTTCTTCATGGAAGCGAGGTATGTTTATATATATATTTGCATAAAAAAAGAAGGCAGAAGAACAGGAAAGAAGGGGACGAATTATATTGGTAACAAAGAAAAATTAGAACTGACACATATGCATATGTATATATAGCCATGCAAATTCAATATAACATTACACGACTTGAAGAATGGTGTAACAGTCATGATATCCCTGAAGGAAGTCTTCAATTAGAACATTTGATGCAAACCACAAAGATGCTTCAATTTAAAAAATCATCTGTTGAAGATATTGAAAATATCTATGATGTGTGCTGGATTTTATCACCTACACAAGTTCAAAAACTCATTTCTAATTACCACGTAGCTGACTATGAGGTAAATTAGCAAAAAAATTTCAAGTTCGATTTGTTTTGTTCTGCGTTATATACATTTTTTGATTATTCATCTTTGATTTATTATGGATTTATTTTTTGCTATATAGGACCCGATTAAACCTGCTATTCTAAAAGCAGTTGCATCCCATGTTGTTACTGGAGATACTGCTGACGTCTTGTTATTGGATTCTGTTCCAATTGATGATACTGCTAATCCGTTTGAAATTCCTGTCCCACGTCAAACACAACTCCAAACTTATATTCCTTCTTGGGTAAGAAAAAGCATATCTTATTTAAATTTCTTACATGTACCAAATTATTGGGACATTCATAAATTCATTTTTATTAATGTTTATCATATTATTTAGATCAAGGTCGAACATGTACGAGCATTGACTGTTCTTGTTCAACAACAACAACAAGGTCAATCACCATTAGCATCAACATAAGTAAAAATAATAATACCTACATATATAAATATAAATTTAACTATTGTTCTGCTTCGTAAATACCATCACCACAATCTTGTCATTGTTATTACTTCTTTGTACAAAAAATATACATATTACAAATATAAAACAACTATTATTATTTTTGATTATTATCATGTTGATATCTGTTGAAATGTCTGAAACTTTTTACAATTGCATAGGAGACAGTAATTCCGTGAAGAGAAATTAAAACGTATTTCAAATTATTTTGCTTACACGTTCCTTGTTTGTATATTTAATAATATTAGGTAAAGAATTGACATTTAATGCAATTTTTTTTTTTTGCTTCGGGTTGGCTAATAAAAAAAGTAATTTTATATATATATGCTATATATTTTCATAATAATAAAATGTAAAAGATACTAATAATTATTAAAAAAAGAGGAGTTATCAGTTTTCCAGTGTAAAAATAAAAGATGATTTCAACAAACTCGAAACAATAAGTAAAAAAAAAAATGGAAAGATAATGAAAATTGTTTAAAAACAGAGAGTTGAGTTACTGTAGTATAATAAAAAAACAAGAACAGAATGATGAGGGAAGGGAGAGAAGAATAAAAGAAGGTAATTTTTTTTCTATGCTTGATCATAGAGTGATTGTAAATAATAATCTCGTTCACGTTGAGCAGGTGTTCGTTTTGTATCCTCTGTATTCATCCATGGCGTCACCTTTCGTTTAGCAGATTGACGACGTCCCAAATTGACTGTATTAAAAAATGATTTGCTGTTATAATTATCATCATCCATCATATAATTATTACTGCTATTGCATAATGGTTCCGTTGATTGTTGTTGAGGGGGAAGAACAGAAGGTCGATTGGATATACGATTAGTACGTCCGTTCCATGTTTGATGCCCATTTTGTTGTAACATCGCAAAATTGGTACCATCAATTTCGATTTTCTCCTCAGCTGCAATACCTGCAGCGCCGAAAGACTGTTGTTGCTGTTGTTGTTGATCATTTTCAGGAATCATAGTACGTACAGTGGATGATGAAAATGATACTTCTGGATCCGGCCCCTCTAACCCTTCATTACTGAATCTTCCTCTAGTTGCTGTTACAATACTAGTCAGTGATTCACTTTCGGTCATAGAAGCTTGAAGCATACGGCGAATGGAATCTACATTGCCTTTTTGTTCATCCACTAATTTCCCGGGCATACGAGGTGGGGGTGGCAATCTATTACTGTTACTTTTACCATTGTTGTTATTGTTGTTGCTAGTAGTTTCGACTTTGGGAGATTTGTTGGTATCTTCAGGTGACCACCATTCTGCTATTTCTCTTGCGTTTGTTGTTGATGCTGCTGATCTATTATTTCCAGCTGTTGTAGCACTCACAGCAAATATTGTAGCACTTTTGTCAGTGACAATACTATCACGCACCAATCGTCGAACAGATCCAGTAGTGCGGTTTTCACAAACAGTTGCAAAATTAGCAGCATTGCTTCTATTGTTGTCACGATATTCGGCTGCTACTTTAGAAGGAGCAAACATTTTCATCACATCTTTTTCATTCACAAGCATAGATCGAGTTTTAGATTTACGTGAAGCAGTACGGATGACACGGCGTGCTGCATGCATACTAGCATTATTCTTTTTACCATCACTGTAAGCAGCTGCTGCAGCAGCTTCGATTGCTTGGGGAATTTTTACTTCTTCCTCTTGATAATTGTCAGTATTATGATGATGTTGCTCTTGTTGCTGTGGTCGATGTGCAACAGGGGGAATGGCAGGAGACGGAGGTTTGAAGGTAACATGATCAGGTGTTTGAGGGGTAGATGATAAAGACGTTGTCGATGGTCTATCATTCATCATGTTCTGATATGCTTCAGCGGATGTAGCGGAAGATGGTGTTGATGGTTGTTGTTCTCCAAAAAGTTGGGTTAAAGGAGTAGTTGATTTTGCTGATTTTTGACGACGTAATGATTGTCGTACAGTACTACGAATAGTTCCTGTTTTACGCCGAACACTTGAATAAAAGCTTGGTTTTTCTCCATCAGACGATTTATCAATATTCATGTATTTGTCAAATAACTCCATGGCCTCCTCTGAACTTAATTCCATCTTATCTGAAAATAATGATGTAGAAGGAGGCGGTAATGGTAAATTAATCTTGACATTATCCTGATGTTGTTTACGTTCCGTTCGAGACATTTTTCGAGTTTTGGGTTCGGATAAATCTTCTTCATTTTCTACTACTTTTACTTGCTGGTTATTTATAGGTTGATAATGAGGTGTCACGTTGGGTATTGATGGCTGTATATTATTAATTTTCTGCTGATGGGAATGTATTGCTGCTGCCTTGTTATTGTGTTGTTTTTGTTCAAATTGTCGTTCAGTAACTTGTTTTTTCTGTTTTTGTTGAAAGTTTTTTTTTTCATCTTGAGCAATATCTACAGTAGAAGGAGATGATTTACGTCTTCGTTTTATAAGGAAGAATGCAAGGCCTGTAAAAAGTAATGCAAATACACCTGCTACGACACAAACGATAGCCCATATAGGAAACTCCATAATCTTTTTTTTATCTATGAATATTCTGATTGTTTTTTTTAGTATATACATGTCCTTTTATTTTCGCACACTTTCTTTCTCTTTATCTCATTGTTGGGGTATTATATAATAATTTATCTACCTTATAAATAATAATAAAGAGAAGTGACTCAAATGGTAAGTATTATTATTACTAATTTATATTTTGTCTTAAAATTACTAATAGCAGCTGTAATAGTAATAAAGTACGTAGTAATATTTTTAAACAAAGAAACAACGATAGAAAAAATAATTAAAATAAAAAAACGAGTGGTTGGGAGGGCCAAGGAGGAAACAAGTAAAAAAAAAAAAAGAAGAAAAAAATATAATCAGTCCAGGATTACAAGTTTTCTTTAAGCTTGAAAGCGGGGATTAGTTATATAAAAGAAGGGAGAGGGGTAAACTCGTTGCTTAGAAACACATACATATACGATGTCTATGGAGACATACAATTGTTACCATACACGGTTTTTCAAATTTTTTATATTAGGGGGCAATTAACACAGAAAATATAATAGTAAAAAAATAGGGGTCTATGTAGCAAAGCAGTAAAAAAGTAAAAAAAAAAAAAGATTATACAAGAGATATATTATATATATAGTTCACACTTTTATTATAAGCTTGTTGTTATTTGCTTCTTCCCCTTTTCTTTTGATAATATTGCTGCCATCTTTAGAAACGTATCACGACCAAAAGTTTAACGAATTATAATAGAAAAAAATAGGAGTACTCTACTATAAACATATATTAGGTATTAGGTATTATGGACCTAATAATCTATCATCTTCACCATTATCAAATAGTGAATCTATAATAAAATAGACGCATGAAAGGAAGAAAAATATTTCTGAGAAAACTGGCTGACATGATTCTTAATTTACATTATGTCAACAGTAAATAATTATGAAATGTATAGTTTATTTTTGCTTATCTTTTATAGTTTGAATGCATTTTAATGCTGTAGATCCAACGTTAAAAAATATACATATAGTATCCGATTTTTTTTTTTATAAAATATATGCGTTCCAGACTTTATTATTTATTGTTATTACCGATAGGCATCCCGAATTATGATGTTTAAATAATCAATTCTTTTCATTTCGAAACGAAAGGTTCATATGGCTGCATTACAGCGAAAAAAAAAAGATCCAGAACAATCTATATTGTGCGTATAAAATCATCCAGCGATAAAATGATTATATGCATTTCGTTTATTCATGCATTCTTCTCTTATCAAGCCAAGTATGTATTTACCAATTTTGATGGTTTGCACCGAAAAATTGTACATGGTTAAATATGTACAAGAATGTCAGTTACTGGTAAAGAGTATAATAAGCAAAGAAACAAAAAAGAAAAGATGAAAAGGTCTTAAACATTAAAAATGGTTGCCAGTAGTCATTATAAAAGATAATAATATTTTTTTAAAAAAAGAGAGAAGGAGCATGTAAATAAGAAAGGAAGAACCCCCTCGCGTACATGCATAAGTAATGGTGATTTTTTATGAAGCCCACAGTGTTATATACTGAAAGCAGAAGGAATGCTGCATCTTTAGTCTATAAAAAGCTTTATTTGATTTATCCAGATCATCTTGGATTTCTTTTTTTGGTCACATTATATTATCACTAGCGAAATGCATCAGGGTAAAAATGTTATGCCTGTATATACTTACAGCTTAAATGCGAGGGCATATCATAACATAATAGATAATGCAAAATTATATTGTATATATACCATAAAAAAAGATGAAAAAGGAAATAAATAGTTTATCTTTATTATAACAGCATTTGAAAAATGTTCATTTATGTTTATAAAACAATTAGTACTACTAGTAAAGTCACATGGCTTCATTCATCATTTACTGCTGCGCTCTTTGTAAGCTTATCCTAAGAAGTAAAAGCGTTTTTATCTGAATTTTGATTTGAATCCGGTCTTCCATTATTTACTTTCTTTCTCTACTTAGTTCCTTTACTTATTATTTCATTTTGTTCAATTGTATATATGAATATGATGGTTCTGGGAGCTTTTGCTCTTGTCAATCCACGATGGCGACCGTCCAATATTGTATATAAAGAATATGAAGATTATGTACAACTAACACAGTTTGTATGATTTTTTTTTATAATTTGCTGGAATACGTATATACTGAAATCCAAAATAAAGTAAAAAAACAAGTATATACCAATCAATCCTTTTCATGAATTGATTTTCAATCTTCTCAATTTATAGCTCCCAAAAGATATTTTTGAAGCTCGGATGAAAACAATTACATGGCTAGTATTAAGGGAATTTCCACACGTTTGTCTCGACAGTCATTTATTTGTACTAGCTTTAGCATTGGTTATAGCAGCCGCCGTTTTTGCCATTGCTGCCCGTGCATTATCTATTGCCATGTGGTATCCTTTATGCATCCTTATTATACCTGCTATGATTGCATACTGGACAACAAGGCGACGAGGACTATATTTTATAAAAATAAGCCAGGTATATTTTATTAATTTTCGCTGTTTATTGTTTATTGCTGTTTTGTTATTTTAGTAAATAGTAATCCACAACGTTCATTATACCCCAAACATCTGTAATTTTTATTTATTTGTATTTTTGTGCATGATGCTTGTTTCAAGAAGGAAAAATAAATTTAAATTCTGGTCTTATGCACCAAAAAGATATCATTCTAAAATAATAATTATATTTATATTTCTATATAATGTATTATAGTTCCATGACAAATTGGAAGAGTGCTTAAAAAGTTTGACAATCATGGATGCAGCGTACCAGATCCGATGGAGTTATCGCCGACTCGAACTTACGGATAGTGGAGAATCACTCGGCTTAAAATCTGCGCTAGATAATCATGCGGTTACCCTCGTAATTGAAATAACACAAATGCGATCTAGCAACTGTATCGAGCCATGCACCAGCAGGAATTACAACGGTGAACGACAACAAAGAGTCGCTGATGTTTTATTACCAACATATGAATCTATAGAACAGGATATTGTATTGGATATAGGCCCACCCGCCATGGAAGAAGTGATTATAACTTCGCCACCACCTGTATATACTAGTAGTAGTAGACAACAAGAATTATCACCATTGTCAACAATAATAGTGACCGCTAATAGTCATATCCCCCCTCCACCCTATCATTGTTATCAACACAGCACTTGAATATAATATAAATCACTTTATCCCGTCAATCAATGCCGGTAGTGTCGTCCTCGTCATAATAGTTATATAATCATCAAAAAAAAAATTTAGCCTGGTTGCTAACGATTTTACATTATTGTACATAATATCATGATTATTATTGTCAATGTTTAAACTATAGATGTTATTCCCCCTTACACCTTTTTTTACACTTTTCCTTTCCCCGCCTCTTCTATCATAACTCTTTATACGTCATTATTATCACTCATCGAATATACCCTTTATAATTACGATTTCTTATACTTGATACCATATGATACTTCTAATTTGTCTTTCTCAAATATTCCTTCTTTGTAAGCACAATCCATTATTTCAATCAAACATGTTGCGATTACTCTATACCTTTTCAGTCTCGCGTTACACGATATTATCATAATTTAGCTTAATAGATTATAAACAAAAAATATAAAAATTTTGTTGATCAAAAAGAATTTAAATGAATCTTTTTTTTTTATTTTGCTGTTGCGTTGTAAACAACAGTACTTTATCTATCTTTTTCTTCTACTACTATACAGTAATTAATCAATTCGAGATTATTAGTATTGAAGTTATATATGATAATTTATCATACCAACTTACGGTTGATTACATGTCGAATATGTGTAATACAATTTTATAGTAGTAATTGTGTTTTTACTACACTAATATTGTATATAAAAATGTTGATGCTACCTCTCTTCTCGGATGCCCATGCGATAGATAACTGATTGTTCTTATCGTTATGGTATCCATTTTTTTTATCTTTTAGTTGGTCATAATATGGTGACGTATTACGATATACATGCATAACTGTGGAAATAACAATAATCAAATAATAGTAGCCATGAATGGCAATTTTTTTTTTTTTTGCTCACGAATACATAAAACATGACTTTACATTTTCCCGTTGTCAAAAACCAGATCCTGTTGCTATGCATACATTTTTTATTTTCTTTGTTCACCCGAACAGTTAGTATTAAAAACATACTGTGGCGGCGCCACAAACTTCAGGAGAGAAAGCTTGGTTTTATTTTTCATTTTTCATTGTTTGGCAGCAGCCCCATAAAAAAATTATTATGTATTCTTTGATAACCAGGCACATTTCATTTCATAGAAAACCATGGTATATATTAGCAGCACAAGCAGTTGCATTTTCTTCTTCAACTACTACACATTTTACACCATTACCTTCACGAAACGATTCTTTAGTTTGGCGTCAATGTCGTGGGACTCGATTTGACGGACAACGATGTAAACGAAGGATCAAGGCAGACGTCTTATGTACAAATGAAAGTGAATTATATTGTCATAATCACCGACTTACTTTTGGAACATCGGCAATCATAAATCATCAACAATGTAATATTAGTTTTGATGACCCACTCCTCGATGGTTGGGATTGTACGTTGCTTTTATATTTTTATATATATATATTTTTTTGTTGTTGTTAGTTTATTTCAACAGGAACAAAGAAACTCACAAACACAAATATTACTTTATATACTTAACAAAATAGTATGGATAGACCGAAATATTAAAAACTCAAAACGAGCACGAATTAAACAAGAAATGAGTAAACCGCTATCAGAAAACGATGGACCTGGATATATCTATGCCTATATGTTGACAGATGGACCACGCGTACCTACTTCACGATATGCGTATTTCAAGATTGGGCGTGCCATTGATCCCTATCGTCGTATGTATCAAGTATCTCAACGATGTAAATATACTCCTGAAATTCTAGAATTATTTCCCCATTTACCATCAAAACAGCCAAGTTCGCTCATATCATTACCAAAATGTCCTATATCTCACCGTGTGGAACGTTTAATTCACCTTGAACTTTCGGCTCAATTTTCAACTGCTGGGTTTCAGTGTCACGAATGTGGTACGGCACACCGGGAATGGTTCCGGGTTCCACGGTTGCAACAGCAAGAACAAAAAGGGAATAAATTTGTAATTAAAATGACAGATCAAGAGTTATGGAATTTACATATCCGACCCGTAATTTTGAAATGGTTCCAATATGGTGTGGCTGTATCAGCCATGGCGAACAATAACAAAAACAAAAACAGTAACAACAATGGTGATACTAGTATCAATAATAATTGTCGTAGTTGTAATAATAGCACAGCGAAAGACTAGTTGTCATTTGGCTTTTTTTTTTGTAAATAGATTAAATATACATATATCATGTTATAGGAAACAGGTTGTTGTTATTTTTTAATGGGAGGGAAAAAGAACGCAATTTTGAATGGTGTTACACGAACTGCTCTTTTAAATTCACGTCTATGACAATTACTATACTTTATTTTTTATTTAAAATGCTATCTGGTTACAGAATTATTAACAGAATATGGAGTATATTTATCATCTTGGATACTCAAAAGAAAATATTTCATAGCTGAACTTTCTTGTTGAAAAAAAAATTAAATCAATAGTAATAATAATATAGTAATAACTCATGATTGAATAATCTCTTGATGTAATTATAAAAATATTAATACGTCCATCAGCAGAAGAAATAGCATATCATTCACCATCTAAAAGACATCTAGCAGATGAAGCTTGATTTTTCAGGAATCATGCTCTACTCCATACAACATTATTAGTTGAAGATACTGTATATACATATATAAACATTATTATTCTATCTGTCTGGAGATCCCCCCCCCCACAGTTTCTTGCTCTTTTTCGTTTCACATATACTTATTGTTATTGGCGGCTTTGGAATGGCTATTGAATATTTTAACGCAAAGATACAAATATAGTATGCTCTTTTCAGAAGCAGCAACCATGAGCGGTCTCGGGATATCCATTGCATAACATTTATCCAGAATACCAACAGAATAAATGAGTCCTTATTAATACCTGGTGACTGAGTTCCAGTTATCAGTGGCAATTAATTGACCTCCAAGATTGATTGTCCTGTAATTTTAACGTATTAATGGATTGAGTATATATCCCTGGAAACCTAAGCAAGACAATGTAGTTTAACATGTAATATAACGGGCTACATTATTCGCATCGCTCGAGACAACTCTGGGGCTATTATGTTTATCGTATATATGGCTTTCATTATTAATATTAAATTTAAAATAATGACAATAAACGATTTCTATATACCAAACATATAAAAAAGTACCGAAGTCCGCGTAACAGCAATTATAACCCTTTCAAGAAGATAAACTGATTGAATTTAAACGGTACGTATTATCACTTATAACTTTAGACGCAAACCTACCAGATGGAACAATATATGTTGAAAGATGGTCACGAACAACTGTTGTTTAAAAACAGATCAATTGTATCCATACTTTGTTTCCTTTTTTTTTTTTTTTTGTGACATATATATGCATAATGATGCTTACAGGATTATCAATTGCAGTCATTGTAAAGTATTCACAGACAAGAGCAAACTTATCATCAGTTAGCCTAGCCTTCAACTAAATTTTGATTATAATTTCTAACAATAAAGTCATTTAAAGTTTCCTGAAGAGTGATATGTACGTAGATGTTTGAAAATATATATATTATTAAGTTAATCTACATTCTTTTCTTCTATTCCTACTATCCTCTTCAAAATAACAACTTGGATAATACTGTCTATAATATCTTCTGTATAACTACCATGAACATCTTTTTTCTATTTTACTCGTTATTATTTTTATCATACACTAATGGCAATATACTCTGATAACAACAAATGACAGAATAAAATTTTGTTTAAACACAAAAGTTTAAATACTGAAGCTATTATTATGCTTTGCCAGGTCCTAAGTGAACTTGCTCTACGTTATATAATGACTTTTATGGTAGTTATAAAACATTTTGTTTTAGCATTTTAAAAAATGTTGCGAAAAACAGTATAGCATTTATAGAATTAAAGACACATCAAATTACTTGTTTCTTATTGTTTGGTAAAAAAAAAAATAACATCATTCAACTTTTCTTTTATAATGAGTTATATATGTGTGAAATGTGTGCGTGTGATAATGTGAATGTAAAAAATTATATGATGATGACGATAATGGTGAGAGAGAAAGAGACAGAAGGTGTGTGTATTAGAGAGAGAGAGAGAGAGAGATAGGGATGCGATTCAGTAGAGAGGTTTGGTTGGGTAGGTAGGTTAGGGGGAATATTTATGTGTTTATACTGCTCCGTTACTGATTTCGGATCCAGTATATTTACCAACATGATTAATACTGACGAATTTGAATGCTGTACCTTGTCCTTTTAATCTCAAAATACCATCATGACCATCTACACCAATCAATGCACCGATACCACCACGATGTTGACCCAATAAAACTTTGACTGGGTCTTTTTTACTAGGTCGAACAGGCTCTATATTATCAAATGGTAATTCAATTCTAGATCCACTATCGTTTAATGTTACAGAACATGTCCTTGAAGAACTATTAACAGATAAAATCGATGCAAGTTGACCTTGTTGTGCACCATCACCTGATCTTGTTACTTTAACCTCAATTTCTTCAATTGGCCAATCTGATGTATCTTCGGCTACAATACGTTTTTTTAAGTGAGTACATTTATATATATATATATATATATATGTATATAATAATGATAAAATGATAATGTTAATCATTTTTTACCTTGCTCTTCAATATGTCCATAATCTCCACCTGTGGGTCTAAATGGTGTTTGTGGTTGAACAGAACCAGCGGGTGTAGATGGTATATAGCCACCAGGTGTTGGCGCACTTAACATATGTGCAGCAGGAGTAGGTGCTGTAAGTGCTGCAGGTGTTGCTGGTGCCAGATTGGCACCCGGTGTAGGAGCACCATCGTAAGGTGTAGGAGCACTTTCGTATGGTGTTTGTGGGAAGCCTGCACCGGGAGTTTGTGGGAAAGGTGCTGGTGAAGGCGCGACATTATTTGATGATGCCTAAAATAATTGAAAAAAAAAAACGTTTGTAAGCAATTAAAAAAAAACACAATCATAAAATAAGAAGTACAAGTTAACTTTTTTAAAAGGAAAAAAAAACAACTTACTACTGGTGTAGCTGGTGCTAAATTATGAGCAGCTGGTGTGGGAGCAACATCTCGATCTGCATACCGACTATTGCTACCACTCCAAGTAGGTGAACGATCTCCATAATCATTGAATCCAGGTGTGCGACCGCCAGAAGAATTCCAACGAGGTGTTTCAGCTTTCCAAGAAGGTGTTTTACTTCCAGAATCCCAAGCGGGTGTTTTTGACCCATCATTATTACGTGAAGCATATGGATTAGGAGTTTTACTACCCAAATCCCAAGCAGGTGTCTTCGACCCATCACTACTACTATTATTTGCATATGGATTAGGTGTTCTTGAGCTCATATTCCAAGCAGGTGTTTGAGAACCAGAAGCATAATGTCTTGGCGTCATGCCACCATCACCATAACGTTTGTTGGGTGTCATGGGTGCACGAGAACTATAAGAATCTTGTCGTTGTTGATGATGACTATTACCATCCAAAACAGGTCCAACAGTTTCTCCCTTAACACCAATAAGTACTAATTTGGCTTTATCGACATTGATGACTTTGGAATTGGTATGTAATTCAACTCTTGCCATGGAATCTGTTGCATCTTTAACAATACCAACATAGCCTTTATGTGGACCTTGAGTAACACGTACAGTTTTAGATATTAAATTATCACGACCACCACGACCACGTCCAAAGAAACCGCCACGTCCTGGTGCTGCTCCTGCTCCTGCTCCTCCTCGACCACGTCCTCTACCATCGAATCCTCCGCGGAAGTTTTGTCCATTATGAGGTTGTCGCATATTATTATCACGTGGCTATACATAAATATAGATTGTGCATGGTATGGGGTTGAGTTTTCATATGTTTGAATACATAAGTTCATAATGTGATTAATAAATTTATAATAACAAAAAGAAAAAACTTTACCGTTTGTCGATCTTTAGGTGACATACTAACAACAGACCGAGTATTTTCGACCCAAACACCATAATTAGCCATGTTTTCACGAGAATGTAAAAAGACTTGTTGTCGATAAATATGTAAAACAGTACAAGTACGTCTTTCACCACGAACTTCCATAACGGTATCTCCAGCAGCAATACTATGACCATTTGCATCAGTAGCAACAGCATTTTGAGTATTACGTTTGTTTGTGATTTGATGAGGTGACATAGTACGAATATCTCCATTTTGTGTCATGACTTTGAATGTATTTTTATCCACCTTAACAATTATACCCACTGTATGGAAACTATATATTTATATATGTGATTAGCTTTCAAGTATACCATCCATCGTAAAAAAAAAAAATGGCATATATAGCCATATAAGAAGAAGAAAAAAATACAAAACACATACTCAAGTTGAACCAAATCATGTAACTCATAATTGCCAATAGAGGTTTTACCCAATGTAACTTCAGCAGCAACACGAAGATCTTTTCCAAATACCTTGACTTCTTCTAATGAAGAATCTGAAACAATGGTAATCACATTTCCTTCTACCTTTACAACCATACCACTTTCATCTTTACGTAAACCATGAATCACTTTGACATGATCTCCTTCAGTGAATTTTTTGCGTACTTGTTTAGCAGCTAACGTTACTGCCTTTTTAAAACCACCCATATCCAATGTGACACGAACTGATCCATCATTCACAGATTCAAGTGTACCGATACTATGAATCATATCACCTTCAATCACTTCCACTCGATCACCAGGTTGCAATAAAGAAGTAGCTTGTGCATCATTAACAGCTTGTAATGAAGCAGCTGATAAATCCAAGGCACGATCAGCATCTTCACCATTGACTGAATCACCGATAAACCGAGTTATTTCTTCCAAAGAGGGACTCACATCTTCGATTTGTAATGATGTCACCTTGACATTTTTTTCTAAATATCCATCACGGAAACTATCATTATTTAATACCCAATATGGACCTTTCTTTTGTAAATTTGCAATATGTCGTTTGCTAAGTCGTTCCGGATTGAACAATCGTTGTGGAGGTCGTACAGTAGCTGGTTTCTTTCGTTTTTTATTATTATCATCATCAGTAGCAGCAGGAGCGTTTAATTCATGTGTGTTGTCAATAGTAGATCTATTGTTGTTAAGTTTATAGTCATCCTCTTCTTGATCCAATGCTAAACGTGGGATCAATTTAACTAATGCTGTATCTTGAGAGTCGGATACTTCAAGTACTTTGGCAAGATCACCATTATATGTTCCTCGAGTGACCCGTACCCAACCACCTACTGGTATTTCTGTCGCCTTTTTTTGTACATTGATGGAATCGACCATATCTTGAATAGGTACCAACATTAACGTTGTTTGGTAAACATGCGGTATATTTGCAATTGCCTAGTAACATAGCATTATAATTATTATTTAAAAATTAATTTTACATTATTCCTTTTTATATACAAGTACTTTTTCTTTATAATTGTAATTATATTTATATTTACCTGTTGTACATGAGCAAGTCTTCTTGCTTCAATATAAACATATCCTTTCAACGATTCTCGGGCAAATGAAGAAAATGTATCCAATGGTACATCACTGTATAATCGATCAAAGTATCGCTTCATCATACCTAATACGATATCCTTTTCCTTTCCAGGCTATTATAATATGTATATGTACCAAGAAGATCAATTATCGGTCGTTAAGTTGCAAGAAGATGAAAAATACATTTTTCCGTACATACATGAGTCCCCCCTCCCTCTTAAAAAAAAGCATTCTCAAAAACTTTAAAAGTCTACTATTTATTTACCTTGCATTTAACCATCCATAAATTAGGATCGTTTACACTTGGTAACAATAATTGTTGTGGTACTTCTTCAGAAGATTTAAATGTTTGTGGACGTCTTCCACCATATTTTTGTGCATAGAAAGCTGCTACTTGCTCATCGTCCATGCCTTCCATTTCACGACGTCGACGATCAAGATCCAAATGACGTCTTTGCATAGAAGCATCAGATGGAACTTCTTCTGGTTCTTCATCGATAAATCCATCTATAAGAAGTTATATATATTCTCATTTTAAATAAGCGTTTCTTTCAAATATATGTATTGTATTTTTATTCATAATTGTTTTTTTTTACTAGTAATTAGGTAATAATAAGATTAATTTACCTTCACGTCCATAATCTTCTTCTTCCTCTTCTTCCTCTTCGTCTTCATCGACCAAAGCCATTTCGTCAATGAAGGGATTAGCTGTACGTTTTCGTGGACGCTATAATGTTATTATTATATAAATATTATTAGCTTCAATGTTTTTTTTTTATCTCAATTTACATATATATATATATATATATATATATGACATTTACAGGATCATCGTCTTCGTCTTCTTCTTCGTCTACATCGTCGTCATTTTCCTCTACTTCTTCTTCTTCGTCATAGGGAACATCGTCTTCTTCGTCCATATCTTCAATGTATTCTGATGTTTTTGGGTTGCGCATGGTAGACAAAAAAGAAAAAAAAAAAAAAAGGGCAAAGATAAGTTATATATCAAAAGGCAAAAGAGAGCAAAAAAAAAAAAGGAATATCAAATTTGGGAACTTTAACCTCTATTGAGTTATTGTGACCGTGAATTTTTTTTTTTGGAAAGAGCTTTATATACATTGCTTTTCGGGGTGAAGGGATTTCGATCGTGATTGGTGTAGTTCAATGCTTTTTCAAGCAAAAATAGGTGATGAATCGATTGGGATATGATTCTTTTTTTTTCATATTGGGTACCTTATGTTTTTTACTTATAGAAATAAAATTCTGATTAATCAATTATTATTGATATTAAAATACTATTATAATACAGACTTTAAAAAATGAATATAAAAATATATTATTATTATTCAGGGAAGATAAAGCATGCGCGAAAAATTGAGGATTTGAAAAACGCGCCTGTATTTTTATTGGGAACACAAAAAAATAATAATAAAGCGTGTCGGGAAACTCCCTTCTTTTTTTTTTTTTTTTTTTTTTTTTTTTAGAATACGATTTAAATTATGACGACGAGTGAATCCAGTAAACGTAAAACACCTACAACAACAACAACAACAAATAGAGTAAGGCGACCACGAACAGATGGAAGAGGTCCAACTATTGCAACAACAAAAGCTACGGCTGCTCGTGCAGCTGCAATACGTTCCAATCAATCCTCTTCTTCAACATCTTTGTCAAAACCACCATTAAAACGAAAATCTACTTCGTCTACTTCAAGTATATCTTCAACTTCAACAACTACCAGTGGAAAAAAGAAACGACCTACATGGGACATTCGAGTAAGCAAAGCTATATGATTTTATAAATTCAACGTGATATGCTTTACTCTTTTTTGAAGCAATTCCTTCTAGTATATTAAAATTATAGTATG
This sequence comes from Circinella minor, assembly GCA_016758965.1. NCBI lineage: Eukaryota > Fungi > Mucoromycota > Mucoromycetes > Mucorales > Lichtheimiaceae > Circinella > Circinella minor. The sequence continues at coordinate 1,237 of JAEPRB010000141.1, read as the reverse complement.
TTGATTTATATTATTTTTCAGGGACGAATGCAAGATATGGAAGAGCAATTGAAAAAAGATCGCGATCAAAGTATGTACCTTTTGTTAAAAAATTTGTATAATAATATTGAAAGAGACTGATAACCAAATTGTTTTTCTTTTGATAAAGTTGGAAAGTTAGAAGTCTATCGAGAAGGACTTACAAGTACAGCTGAAGAAAAAGAAATTGAGATTAAAGAAGTGATTCAACGAATAGCTGAAGCAAAGGCTGATTTACAGGTAAAAAAAAAAAAAATACAAAATACAAAATATATATATAAAAAAAAACATTTTCATTTAAAATAAATTAGGCAGTAGAACGAAAAAATGTTCAAGAATTAGAAAACTTAAAAGCTCAACAACGAATTCATGCACAAGAATTGGAAGACAATAATTTAATCTATAAACGGAAAATAGCTTCATTGGAATTAGAACTTAGTGATACAAAAAGAAAGATGGATGAAGCTGAAAAGTTAGCTGATGAAGAAACTGATAAAACTAATAAATTAAAGGTAAATTCATAATCATTTGAATATATATATATACATAAAGTATTATTTTTTTTTTCTATAAACTAAAATGATTTATTTAAATATTTAGAAAATAGTAGCTGATTCATCTTCACAATTTGTTGAAATAAAAGAACAAATTCGAGCTTTCAAATTAAAACTTGAGGTAAGAATGAATATGCAAAGGACTATAGATAATAAAAGGAATGGAAATTTAATAATGAATAAATGTAATAACTGGATTGATATCATTGATTTATATATATATATATATTCATTATTACTAGAAAGCGGATGATATTCTTTTGGAACGTGAACGAATAATAACACAATTGACATCAGATCGAGACAATGCCAAGAAAATCAAAGAAGATTTTAATAGAAAAGTGACTGAGGAAGAACAAGTTCATCAACGATTAAAAGAAAAAGTTCGAGAGCTGGAATCTCGGACGAATCATGATTCTATTAAGCAAAAGAAGAAACTACCCATGACATCTTTTTAATAATAAATTATATTGTCACGTATTAATAATAAATTTTAAAATTGCTACATTTTATTTATGCAAAAAAAAAAAAAAAAAAAAAAAAAAAAAAAAAACACAAAAAAAAAAAAAAAAAAAAAAAAAAAAAAAAAAAAAAAAAAAAAAAATCCATATATTTTCTTTATTATTATTACACTTATATCATTATCCATTATCCATTTTCATATA
>JAEPRB010000140.1:0-107184 GCA_016758965.1 Circinella minor | reverse complement strand
AAGGTCCTTTTTATACATTTTTTTTTTTGGTACCAATCCATTGGTGTTGTATGTGACTTTCTTCATTTTTAGCGAGAATATCACTAGTTTATAGATGCATCTCCATTTTCGAAGGTAGTTACAAGAGTTTTCGTATGGAGTTCCAGTAGTATCTGAAAGAGTTCCAGATTTTGCCCCTTAACATTCAGGGTATAGCAACAATTTTTTTTTAATTGTTTGTTTGTGTTTTCTTTTGTTATTTTGATAATAATGTAAAATTAAATTGGGATTACAAATATAAATATAAATGTCAATATAAATAATATTATGAGAGTTTAATTTAGCTTCCTCTTGAGTTCTTTGGCTAATCTTCGCCTAAATTGGTTTTCAGGGTTCAACGTTTCTGTTGATGAAATTCCATTAGTTTCAAGGATCTGTTTTGTTCCTTTTATAGCAAATCTTCCATCAATAAATTTAACAAGGTTGTCAGAACCGGCGATCTCATTTGCTATGCATTTGATTACTTCGTCTCAGTTCTTCTTGGTATTTGCTCGGTACGCCTCATACCAACTTAATTCTTGTATTAGGGACTGTGTATAAGGAGATAGTTCCAGAGTTGTCGATAAGTATACAACATTTTCCAAGTTTCTTGCTTCGCCTTCTATTTCAAGGGGTTGAACGTTTGTACTCCTCGGGTCTCTAGTGGTTTCTGCAGTTGGTTCTTGAGAAGTGGGTTCGGTAGCACTCGGACCATTTAAAATAAAATCAATATCGATGAATTCATCATCAACAACGGAATTCGAATTTCGATTGCTAGCTTCTGGGATTATCCAGTTTTCAAGATCATTATTTTGATTGTTATTCATATTTTCAATGTCTTGTAAAAGATTTAGATGATCAGTAATAGGATTAGAAGATGTGAAAGAAGGTCGGAATTGTACATTTGGCAATTTATATGATCGTAATCGATTTCCATGGACAGTGCCTTTTAATGGTTCTCCTTTCATCGATGCAAGTTTGTACAGTACAAGAGAGTTGGTTAAAACTAGATTAAATCAATTCATGAACAAACATAAAAACTAACTACTTATATTAATTATAACAAATTATAAAGATATAAATTCTTTATTTAGAATAAGAAAGAGATACTATTACTTTTCTCTTTTTTTTTTCTCGTTTCCTTCTTAAAAGAAAAAAGGTGGATGCGGTCCTAAGGAGGTCTGTGCTTTTTCGGAGTTGCTTTGTGAAACAATCGGGTGACAGGAAGTTTAAAATATATTTGTATTGGCATAGGAGATTTGGGTATTTGTTTAATCATTTGAACGGTTTTCTTTTTTTTATGTTTTTTATGCTTTTTATATTCATGCTTTTCTTCCTTTTTTTACTCGTAAACTTGGAATGTTCTAGGATCTGTTTAAACCGTTATCATGTGAAATAAGAATGGGAAATAAAAATGATTCTCATGTCTAAAGATTTTCCTTCCTTGTTACCCATAATTGCACGTAAGTGATGATAAATTGATTGGGTAAAGGGATTTAGGGGGCGTGAAACTTTGGAGTTGTTATTCATATTACTTTAAAACAGCATACGTACAAATAAAATATTTTTATAATAAACTGACCATTGAATTCATGTTATTGAAAATTTTTATTATCTATTTATTATTGTCATGTCAAATAATCCATTCTTTTCTTTTGCTCTGATATTCAATTATTATTATTATTATATATATACATAACAATACTCTTTTTGTCTCACAATCTTTCTTGTGTATAAACTATTGTCATCAACTCCAGTCTCAAAAAAGTTTAAACCCGCTATATTTTTTTTTTTTTTTGCTAAGTTCAGTACGTATAAATCCTTCAACATATTTTGAAAGTAGAGGTTCAATGGGAAATATATAAAATGTACGTATTTGACCGAAAAAAAAAGTCAATATTTTTGTAAATTGAGGGATTGATTTCAAAAGTACTGTACCGGTAGAAATATCAAAGTACTATTTTGGTTATTGTAATTTTTTATTACGTATTATTTATATTGATGTCAAAAAAAGTCAAGAGAGATAAAAAAAAAATAACAGAATACTTTTATTACTGTTAGATGAATAATAAATCGTATCAATCTACAAGCGGATAAAAAAAAATACTTATTGTCTTGTTGATATTGCTCAAGGAGTCAAACTAACAAGTTACGGTTATCTATTTAGCAAAATCTCTTTTAATGTTAGCAAGTAATTCTACTCATTATTATTACTAAATATCTGTGATGTATTTTATCGGAAATTGTATGTGCATTTGGAATCCTCAAGTCCTCTACAAAAAAAAATTTCTTACTATATGTGTACGTACAAAGACATAGTGTTGAAATAACCAATAGATTTAGAAACTAGCAGAAACATATAAAAAATAAAAGAATATGAGTTGATTTTTTTTTTTTTGGATTATATCTGATAATTATAGTGTTTGTATTCTGTTTCCCTCTGTCTAATTGTGGTTCTCAGTTTTCTTCTGTGTTTCATGGTTTATTATTTCTGTAACTCTCGGTTTTCTTTGGTATTTCTCCCGGGGGGGTTGTTTTGCCACCGAGGAAAACCACATATAACGGAAATATATAAACCCACCGAGATTTACCAGGATCTATCTCAAGTTCGTGTGGTTTTTAATTCCTCTCCGTAGGATCTGGTGTGAACCGAATTTTAGGGAGAAATCCTGTAATTTCACCGTCCGCTTTTTTTTTTTAGGATATAAAAGATGTATATTATTATATTATTATTTCATAGGAACCGCTAGACTTTATGTAGCCTTTTGAAACATATTCAACCCTCTTTTTTTTCTTTGCTTGATGGCTACTCTGTTTCTTATATCAGAGATAAATGTACCCATATAATTACATAGTTTTATATGATGATGAACAAATGACCAAAGTACTTTAAGTAAAAATAAAAAGTGTATATAGTATTAGTTATTATATCACTCTTTTCTACAGTATATAAAAATGTATATAATACATTTCCACTCCCTCCCCCGCTCCCCAAATCCCACCCCCCTATTTTAATTTTAAAAAAAAATTGCTCGTGGTTTAATATTATTTAATTGTTTCCAAAAATAAGAAGGGTGGTAGTGCGCATAAAAAATAAAAGATGGGTTACAATTGAGAACGGGGAAAAAGGGGGGGGGGAGCGAGACTCCGAAAAAAAAAAGAGAGAGAGAGATAAGTTAAATAAATTATTAACTTGCCAAGTTGCGCTTTAACATCCCACAAAAAATAATAATAATAATGAGTGCTCATGCAGGTAAATGGTTCTTTTAAAAAGTAATATATAATGAACAATAGTAATTTATGAAAAAAGTACCCTTTTTATTATTATTATTATTTTCAATTTACTTTATATTTTTATATCAATAAAAGCTTATTGTCCAAAAATATATATATATATATATATATATATAAGCATTTCAATTTACTTATTAATGATGTAAATATATATTTGATCGGGGAACGCAAATGTGTTGTTTTTTTTTAACTAGGTGCTATTCCAACATCAGCTGAAGAATTGGCACAAAAACATCAAAAACTACTTCAAGAATATTCTCGGTAAGATAAAAGAACAAACTTCATTTACATTCTAGAAGAGAAAAAAAAAGGGGGAGGGGGGGGGAGGGGAAGAGAAATACCAGTTGTCTATTGTATTTTGTAATTGACATGTTTCTATTTCTTTTTGGTAGATTGAAAGCACAACATACTGTATTAAAAAAAGGTCTTATTAAGGTAGGTTTGCTGTTGTTATGGATATATATATATATATACATATTTGATATGAAAGAAGAAGGAATCAATGGTTGTTATGGTTATTCAAATTGAAATATATATATTTATATATATATATAGGAACAATCAACGACAACTTCATTACAAGGAAATGTTAAAGAAAAAGAAAAGGAATTAAGAAAGGTAAGAAAATATATATAAGAGTTGGGAATAGGTTAAAAAGTTATATGAGATACACTAAAATCTATTATATTTTATTTTATTTTTTTTTGGGGGGGGGGGATTTAATTAATAATAGTTACAAGAACAATTGGATTTATTAGCTTTTCATAATGAAAGATTAACAAAACGTATTGAAGCAGTACGTGATGGTGAACAGGTAAAATAAATTTGGAAAAAAAAAAAGACGAGTAAAGAAAAATTTAGAGTGTAAAAAAGTAATATGGAAATATATTTCAGAAAGGATCCCATTTCTCTCTTCTTGGAGGTGCAGTAAAAAAAGAATTAGAAAAAAGTACACAAGCATTAGATGCAGCTAATACTGATTTAGCAAAAAAAATTGATGAAAATGGTAAAAAATATATATCTTGTATATTATGAAGGGGACAAAATAAAAAACAGAACGTTTATGTTAATATTATTATTATTATTATTTTCTATTAGAACGATTACATGAAGAACTTTCTGAAAACCGTCATATTTATACTGAACATGTTAATGGTTTACATTTACAAATAAAAAATTTTGAAAAACGTATTGAAGTGTTAGAAGTTGAAAGATCCACTGTACAAAAAGATCGTCGTGATCAAGCAACAGGATTAAAACAAGAGATAACTACACTTAAAACTGAAGTAAATAATTTAAAGAAGGAATTAGCAGAGTAAGTTTTTTTTAAAGGAGGAAGGAAGGGGATAGAGAGAGAGAGAGAGAGTGAGAGAGAAAAAGATTATAAATATATTAAATGAATAAAGTAAAAATTGATATAATTCTTGGATAAAAAAAAAAAATAAGAAAAACGAAACTTTTAAGTGAACAAGAAAGTAATATAAAACAAGATGATGTGGAATTACGTTCAGAAATCGAAAGTTTACGTGGTATTTTATTAGCAAAACTTGGAGATATTGAAGAAAATGATGGATCATCAGAAATTGTAAGTTTATAATAAGTGTGTTTTTAATATTTACATAATGACTCATAAATTATTTATTTTTTGCTTCTTTAGCCTAATTTAGCACAAGTCATTCCAGCTTGTGAAGCATTACAAGTTTTGGAAGAACAAGCAAAAAATTATATTTATGCTTTACGTGAGAAGGTAACTTATGATTTGAAAGAGTTTATAGAGTTGTTATTTATATCTAATTACAAATATATTAAAAAAAAAATTAGACAACATTAAAAGGATTACCCCATGAAATTGCTGCTAAATTAAAGATATCAAGTGAAACTTGGTCTGAACGAACACAAGCATTAGCACAACGTGTTGAAGAATCAGAAGGTAAATTAATTATATATTATTTTGCCAGGTCGCATTTCAATATTACAAAATATATTAACTGTATAAATTATTATTAGCCCGAACAAAAGAAATTTTGGAAACCAAAGAAAAAGAGGATGTTAAAACAACAGAACAAATGACAGCTTTGGAAAAAACTATAGAACAACTTCGAATAGAATTAAATAATCAACAAGATAATGAAAGAATAATTCAATTAGAGCAAGAAAATACCCGTTTGGAAGAACAGATCAAGAAACAAGTAAGTAGAGGATAGAGGAAGATGAGAGAGTATACTGTAATATTTACAAACAATATTTCTATATAAATTTATAGGCAAATGATCTTATAACTGTACAACAAGAATTGGATACAGCGAAAGCAACAAATGAAAAACTCAAAAATGAAGTTGAATTAATTACATCTAAACCAACAGACGATAAAGAAACCCAAGCCAATTTATCACCACCCATTGATACCAAACAACAAGACAAAAAAAAAGATGATGATGAAAATTTTGTATACCAATCAACAGAAAAATCACAAGAAAATATAAAGGAGACAAAGGAGGTAGAAGAAGAAGAAGAAGAAGAGGATGATGATGATGTATTTGTTTATCGTGGTGAAGATGCTCCTGAAGAAAAAGAAGTTGTTCCAAATTCTATAAATGAAAATTCAGAGCAGATACTTGAATCCAAAAAATCAACGAATGGTGAAGCAACTCAGGAGGAAAAACAACAAGAAATAAATGGTATTGTTAAATCTGAATCACATGAATCTAAGGTTTGTTTTTACATTGAGGGAGGCGTGAATAGAATATATTTTATCTTTGAGCAAGTAAATTAATTATAACGAAAAAAATAATAATCTAGGCACGAGAAGCAGAACTAGAAGCATATTATGAAAGCCAGATGAAACAACTCACTGATAAGGTAAAAAAAAAAAGGACAGGAAAAGGTGGAAGATACAAAATACTATTTCTTTTTATTTATTTCTGGGTATTGATACAATAAAAAAAAACAAATTGAATATATATAGTTACAACTTGCTGATAGTAAAGCAGTACGATTTGCAAAAATGGTGGATACCCTAAAAGATCGTTTAGCTGGAGAAACTGAAGAAAATCATAGGTTAATAGGTGAAACTGAACGATTACAAAAAGATTTGAATAAAACCAAGGTAAAAAAAAAAAAGGGGTGGGGGGAGGAGGGTGAATGTACTTCCTTTTAATTTTACTAAACTTGTAATAATAATAATTAGGAATTATTGGATACCACGGAAAAGAGTTATCAAGAACAACTTCGAGAAATGACTGAACAATATATTGCTCAGATGCAACAAGCTCAACGATAAAAAAAATTATTAAAAGCCAAAAATAAACAATAATGGAATTTTATTATTATTATTTAACAGAATTAATTTTTTTGTTACATAAATTATTAACATAATTGACTTTGATAGTCTTTTTTTTTTTTTTTTTTTTTTTTTTTTGGTGAAATGATATGGATGTAAAGTCATCTATATGATTTTTGTTTCTTTTAACTAATAAAAAATTATGTATTTTTGAAATGTGTTATTTGTCATCATTATATTATTATCAGGACTGATGTTGTAACAAGATTTGTGGTCTGTGCGTTTATTTTACAGGTCGACAACTACGTACTCCCAAATTATTTTGCCAAGAATAATTTTCGCACCTGGCAAAAAACGAAATGTCGGGTTTTCACCGAGATCTTGTCGTATTTTTTAATACTTGTTTCTAGAACCACAATATATATATATATATATATATATGAGACATGGATATTATTTATTGTACTAATATATTATTTTGGAAGAGAAAGACACCATTTTTATGGCGTCAAATGATATAATTAAAATATAAAAAAAGGGATTTTGTTTATTTTATTTAAACTTTGGATCGTTGTAAAGATCTTTTTCGGCAGTCAAATACATCAAGAACTGAAATATCATTTAGTACTGTCACCGCTCACTATAACGATATTCGATATAACGATGTTTCGATATAACGATCGGGTTTTGGGGTGCAAGACAGATTAAGCAGGGAAATATCGTTAATTTTATATAACGATATCCGATAGAGTTTTGGCAAAAATATCGTTACATCGAGCGAACAAATAATATCTTTATTTTTTTAAAAAAGAAATAATACTAGTTTGTTGAGCATTTTTTATATTCTAACTTTAGTTTTTAAACATTTTTGTCAAGTCTTAATAATTTGAATATCAAATTTATCTTCAGGCACTGTCTTACTAAAAAAAATCAGTGATATTTTGCTTATGCCTCTTTCTTATAAAAATTAGATTTGTTTTTTCCCCAATTATGCTTGTCTAACTTTTTCTTTGTCAATTGACATGGATTTGTAAACAATAATACGTAGACGGTTTTTGATGCTTATCATAATATGATACTCGCATTTTTTTCTTATAGGGGATCAGCATTAATTATATGCGATTACGTGGTTGTAATTCAATTAGAAGTAATAAGACGGGGGATATTTGACAAAGAAAACTGTACAAAAAAAAGAACTGTTTTATTTTTATAGCTTATTTTTAGTATGGACAATATAAAGTTCTAGAGTTTAGTCTTTTTATAAGACATATAGATACAAATAAGGCCAAGTACATCATATGGATGACATCTTATCTGATCATTATAACTTAGATCAAGAATTCGATATAACGATAATTCGATATAACGATACACTTTTGGTCTGACGGGGTGTATCGTTATAGCGAGCGGTGACAGTATTTGACTTTTAGCAAAGCATGTCGCCTGGTTATAGAATGGTATTTGGTCAATGATGATCTTTTCCAATACGTTGTGGTGACTAGTAAAAAGAAATGTTTTTAGCCTATTAATAAGTTTGGTCTTATAAGTTTAATAACTTACTGCACAACATCATAAATACGTATTCTGTTGGTTTGTGCTCAAGCCAGCGTAATCAATGGCAACGAGACATATCTTGTTATAGACTAGTCATGTCTAGAGTGAACTTTTGTCCAGGTCGATAGATGAAACAGCCCATTTATACTGCTGAACTAGCTTGTACAACCCATATAACCCAAATGAGTTCACTTTTTACTTCTACCTGTTACCAAGTCGGTCACATATCTTTTTTCTTGTTTGAAGCAATGTGACCGTTCCTGTCTAAAAAGTAGAAGGGTGAAATATATAAATGATCTCTCTCTATATAAATACAATAGCGTACCACATACCTTGGATGTTTCCTTGGGTTCTTGGTATGTTTAAATGTGATGTATCACGTAGGTCACGTTCTTTTAGCTTGTCAGAAGTATTGCAAGCGGTAGATACAAAGCATTGATACTAAAGATCATTTCTTAAGATTATTCACCATGACTGTCAAATTTGCTACTCGGTTTGGTCGTTCCCCAGGTGACTCACGCGCGTAGCCAGCAATTTGGTATCCTTCTTCTTTTAGTTGTTTGATGTAATTTTAATGGTTTGATAAGAACATGACAGTGTTCTTAGCCCAATTAGCTACCACGTAATAATGATAAAAAAAGACAGTTAGTATAACAAAGTAATATGATACAACTATGGAACCTTTACCAAAATGTTCTTTTTTTACGTAGGACATATAATTGCCAAGTTCTGGTATTAACACCCTGTTTTCTTTTTCTGCTCGTGGGCAAGCTTATAAAATCAAGTTTATTTGTGATGCACCATTGCGAAAAACCAAGAACCGTCTTATCGTCAAAGAATTCCGTATAAGATATCTTTGGAAGTAACATTTTCTTGAGTATACGCAGGATTGTTTGGGACTTCAACGACGCAGAAGGACAGTATGTAGCTAGGATCTCTCCCCTCCCCCAATAAGAACCGGAACCCAACCGGAACCGACTTGGTTCTAGAACCGAAGAAACGACATTATAATTTAGCAAATTCATGAGATTTTAACATTATGGAAAACATTAATTGCTGAAAATAAAATATAAAGATTGAGAATATAAGTCTTTTTTTTTTTTCAAAATAATATGTATCAGAAAAAAAGAAGGATAAAAAGATACTTAGTTTTGGCAACTAGAAAGGAAATCCCCAAAATGGATAGCCAGCCATGTACAGAAAACGAGACTATTAATAATTTATCCTATAATTACTACTAGAACAAAAAAAAAACCTTTTTTCTTTCCTTCTAATTACATCAATTCATAAATTTTCCTCGCCAACACCTTTTCCTTATCCCTTCCAAAAAGAAACGTAATGATCATCAAGAATTTTTTTTTTTTATTAATCAATATATTTAAAAGTTTAAAATACTATAATTTTTTAAATTTGCCTTGTAACCAAACTCGATACATTTTTAATTTTTTGCCTCGATTAACGATAAGTCGACGATCCACTGCATTTTGTTCAATTTCAAAACCAGGTTGAGGTGTCTTTGTTTTAAACATTGTTTCAATTTCTTCTGATGTAAAGAAATAAACACGTGTACCATCTCCTCGAATATAAAAGTTATCACTTAATAATCGACGTTCTTTAAATCGAAGTTGTGCAAGATCATGTCGTCCATAATCACGAAATACGACTAAACCTCCTGGTTTAAGTAACTATATATATATATATATATAATAAAATGTTATTCATTTTTCATCTTTTTAGGTCAATTTTCACCTCCTGCTCTTTGAATCCACTTTTACTAACCTTGTGAATATTTAAAAGTGCTTGATTCCATTGTTCAGGTGCAAGTGCAGAAAATACAAAAATCAAAACAATAATATCCAATGAACCAGCTTCAATTTCTTCAGGTAATTTAGAACTAGATAAATCCCAAACAAATGCTTTTGCTTTGGTTGTATCATAAAGATCACTATTTTTTACTACTTGAACAGCTGTACTTGAGAAATCAGCTGCATAGAGAAATAAATCTGGGTTTTGATTTTGTTGTAATAATGGGAATAAAGTGTTACCAGCACCACAACCCACTTCAAAAATTCTTTTTGATCCAGCCTAAAAACAAAAAATAATGTCAAACAAATCTATCAGTGAGGAAAGAACAGAAGTTTTTTTTTTTTTTACCCATAAAAAACCATATTTTTTTTTTTTTTTTTTTTTTTTACCTCAGGTAATGTAGTTTCAAAAAGTTCAGGAAATTCAAGTCTTAACCAATTTCTATCTTTAAAAAATCTATTTTCATTTTTTTCATAAAATTTATTCCAAAATTCAGGTGCTTGTTCATAATATTGATCTATATATGTATATGTTTATGAGTCAATTTATAAATCACACTTATTTTTTCCCCCTCTTTCTTTCTTTTTTACCTTGTTCGTCTTTTGGTACAGGACTATTTTGATGTCTTTCAAGTTGACTTTGTGCATATTTTTCATGAGCTTCATCCCATTCTACATGATCCCTAATTTTATTTTATTTTTAAGAATTGAAAATTAAAATGGATCCTATTTTTGAAAAAAAAAAACGGAGGAGGAAAAAGGGCTTTTTCCCTGGCGATGTCTTTTGCAAATTACCATGCATTATGATCAAAAACTGAATCAGAATTATTTAAAAGTCGTGATCCAAATTTGGCTTCGTCTTCATTAGTAGCATTGACTTCTAATGCTGATGAACCTTGTTTTTTTTCTTCTTCTTTGGTTGTCATGGGTGTTGTCTCCTTGGGAACTGGAAAATAAAAAAAAAATTGACAACTTTTTTTTTTTTCCAGATTTTTTTTTTTTTTTTGCTGGAAATGAAATTTTTGCATTATCAGGACCAAAAAGGTCTTCAACTTAACCCAGTAATTGTTAATAAATTAGAAATTTTTTTTTCTTTTACGTAGGGGCCAACGCATGTTCATATTCACATATCTTCCTGTAAAAAAACAGATCCTTAGGAGCGTGTTCATTGAATATCACAGGGTTAAGTATATATAATTAACATTAAAATATTTTTCTTCCTTTTTCAACAAACAGATTACAATAGAAAGAGCCATGATGTTTTTACTTACTTTTTGGAATAGTTATATGTATAACCGACTAAGAGTCATTTTTGATATACTACTACGAGACTTTTTTTTTCATATAAGATTCAAAGCCTAAAGGAAAAAATGAGGTTACTTTGAACGAGCAAAAAAAAAAAAAAAAAAAAAAGAGTGAAATTATCATGCAACTCTAAATTGACTATAACAGCTTTTTTAATTCTAATTGAACTTTACTGCTGGAATTAACGATAAAAAAAAGCCTTTTCTACACACATTGTGTGATTTGTATTAGTTACGTTTAATGGAAAAAAAAGGATATAAGAAATAGATGCGTTTATCAATAAAATCAAGTGTCAAGTTGTTCCACATATTGAGATCAACCCATAAAAAAGAAACCCTGATCATTGTTTATAATTACATCCCCCCCAAAAGTGCGGACATTTCATGTTGGAATAACAGGTTTTGTGCATTATTTTATGCAGCCCTTTTTTTTATATATATATCTTTTTCATTAACTTTAAAAAAGATTAGTTTTTAATACACACATAATATATAAAACTATATACAATATTAAATTTTCTTTCAAATAAAACAAATGGATTTATATATATATTAATCAACTCTCCTTCTTTTTTTTTAAAAAAAAAGGAAGATAATCTCCCCAAATCACATCGTTTGGAGATATATTAGAAAGAGAGGGGAAGTTTGCGTGGAGCAACTTCCCACAACCCAAAAAAAAAAAAAAATGTAAAAAAAAAAGTCCGCCAATATAACTGCTCATTGTATCATCGATCGCTGGTGTTTAATCAAGACAGAACAAACAACTTTAACGCCAACCCGCAAAAAAAAAAATATAAAAGTTGTTTATTGTTACACTATAATTTTGTTCTTATGTATAAACACACAGATAAAAAAAAACAGTTCTTATCGGGACTCTACATCCGAGCCGGGATTCTTCTTCTTTTCTATAATATATATTTATGATATTCTCGAGAAAATTGATATAATAATAATAAAAGAAAAATTGGTAGTTAGTAAAAACTATAATAATAATAAAAAATTCTCAACCTCTTTACAATATTTATTGTTATAATGACGTGAACAACACTGTAATATAATATAAAATTAAGGAAATTTGTAATGTAAATAAATGCTGGCAAAGTTTTTTTTTTACATATGAAACACATTATACTACGCTTTGTTTGATTGTTTCAAAAAGTAGGAGCAAACTCTTTTCTCTCTCTCTCTCTCTCTCCCCGCCCTTTTCGACCCCCCCCTCTTGGTCTGTGTTCTTGTTTAACTTTTTATAAAAAATAAATATTTAAAGCGAATTATTATTTCGGGTCTACCATTTTTAATTGTTCAGCCATTTATTTATATTTTGGTTCGAGAGAAAGAGAACGGTTCCACAAATATTTTTATTATTGCTCACAAAACCTTTTAATTGGAAATGACAATGAAAAAGTTATTTGTTTGTTTGTATTACAATGCTTAAAAAAAATAGTAGATGAAGAAAAAGAGAGATAGGATGAATTATTAGAGTTATTCACTTATTATATAATATGATTTCTACGTTACGTAGCAAACAACAAATTAGTTACATTATATATATATATATATATATATTTAACTGAATCACTTTAATCTATATAACTCTACGTCTTTATAAAAAAAACTTTGTTTATTTAACATATATAATATATATATATACGTAACTGATATTAACATTAAGAAAAAAGTTATTATTATTTTTTCGCATGTCAAGTTTGTTACACAAATAAATTTCAATCAAAACAAGTGACAAGTGATGAGGTAGTTTTTTTTTTTTTTTCCACCCAAAATCATCGGTTGAACAATTGATCTTCCACTCTCCCCCCCCTTCCTTTTACACTATTTTTAATTTCTCTCATGATATCTTTCTTTTTAAAAGAACCCCCAAATCATATAGTATTTCAATTTATAATAACGTAATAGACTTTTTTATGATTTTTCCTTCCTCTCTCTCTGTTGTAAATGATATATATTTGATAAAAACGGGTGATTTCTTTTTAGTTAAAGAAACAAAAAATGATGCATTGGAGTTTGCATGATTGGTTACACAAATAAACTGTTACGCGAAATGGGGTCTTTTCTCTTTAAATTATTACATTTATGCTAAACCTTTTTTTCAAGTTATATGTCTTTGACTTGAATCACTCTAATAAAAAAACAAGTATGTCAATTAGAATATAATGGTTTTATACTTTTTAAAACAAATCTATTATCTTTTTTTTTTATATTATCATGTAATATTTATTATCATTCATTCATTCATTCATTATTATTATTAAAATAAAAGAGAATAATACGTAATAATAATAATAATAGAGAACAGACTTTATAAACGCCCAACAGTTTTTTAATTGGTCTTTGTTTTTTTGTTTAACCATCAACAAAAAAAAGCCGGATCTTTTTGCGTTTTGTTGCCTCCCCCCATTCTTTTCTGTGTACATAATATAATTTATTACACGGACATAACATAATATATATAATAACAAATCAACTCGTTTAAAAAAGTTATTTAAGAAGCAAAAAATAAATAAATGATTTCCTTGGAGATCATTTATATAATTTTACTTTATAAACTCAAACTTCTTTTAATTATTTAAGTAATAATAATAAGAATCATTATTATTGTTGATTCATGAGAAAAAAGAGATCGGAATCTCGGATGAAAAAGAATAAAAAAAAAAGGGATAACCTTATTGTTATTTTTTTATTCTTTTTTTTTTCTTGGGGGTGGGGGTGGGAGAGAGAGAGAGAGAGGAAATTGTTTACACCCGAACATTTATAAAACACGCGGCATACATCTGTCTTTGTGTAACACATAAAAAAAAAGAAACTAGAACCAGAACAACCACAACCACAACCATAACGTTATTGTATAACTCAAATAAAAAAATTATTTTACATTGGAACTTCTTTTCGCTTATATATAAAATTATCTTTTTTTTTCTGTTCTTCTTTCTAATCTTTTCTTTCTTTTCTTTTTCTTTAACGAAATCATGAATCAATTACCATATCATACAACTACAGTTTATTCTTCTATGGATTCGAATTATCCTACTGAAACAACATTTTCATCTCTTGTTCCTGAAAAATTTTCACCTCGTTTTATATCAACAGAAGAAAATGATCCCATGTTAGGTTATACATGGAACAACAAACATGCTCCAACACCTCCTTCACCACCTCATTATTCAATTTCTTTTGATTATCAATTTCATTCTTCTTTATCAACTCATAGTAATACTAGTTCAATAAATATGCCATCGACTCCTACATCACCAGAAACCATGTTATGGAAATCATCGTGTATCCAACAACAACAACAAAAAGAAGAAGAAATGACAACTAGTAGTACTACACATTTACCACTTTCTCCAGAATCTTTATATGAAAGTCCACTTTTACCTCCTTCTTCTGGTATTATTTCTACAAGTGATATTTTGGATGATACGACAGGTCTTGGATTACCTTGTTCTTTATTTATTTTAAATAAGGAATCAAGTTTTGCATCGGGTTTAGAATGTTCATTAAATAATAATAATAATGATACTATGTATTCAACTACTACTCCTACTACTAGTACTTTATCATCATCCAATCATTCAACACTAACATCAGCACCCATGCTATTTAATGATCAAGAAGAAAATAACACACTTATTGAAGATATGGACTATTATTTTTCTGAAGAAGATGAAGAGGACGAAGAAGAACAATACAGTAATAATAATATTGAAGAAGAAGAAGAAGATGATCATGATGATCATGACGACGAAGATGATGACGAAGAAGAAGAAGATACTTGGCCTACTACACTCACTCCTGGTATTTCATTTACTTCATCTGTGGGTGACTCTGAATATGGTGATATGGAACAAGATCATCATCCACTCACTGGATTATTAGTTGATTTACGAAAACAAGTAGATACAAAACAATTATTAAAAAAGGAAGAATGGATTCAATTATATAAACATATAAACGATGTTTTGAATCAAGTGAGTCATGAAGAAGAAGAAGAAGAAGAAGAAGCATTTGAAATTCGACAATGTATTATAAATTGTGTACAACAATTACAATCAAGATATCAAAATATTTTTGTGTATTTACCTAATGAAATCTCGTTGGAACAAATGGATGATTATCAAGAAGAAGAAGAAGAAGTAATAGACATTGTTCGAGAAGAGGATGAACAAGAACAACTATTAGTACAAGTGAACATGAAAACAAAACAAGAACATGATATTAAAAAAGTGCAAAAAGACAATAATGAATTATCAACTCGACGCCATCTATATTATAATAGTCAACAACACGATGAAATGAATAATTTCCAAAAACAAGATATGGAATCTTCTTCTGAAGATGAGGAAGAAGAAGAGAGTGATAAAGAAGATGAACCATGGATTCCTGAAGAAATTATTGAAAGAAACACTACATTATCTACGCTGGTGACATCATCATCAACAACAAAATCAATTATGAGTACAACAGCAATAAAAAAAAGACGACGTGGTAGTCATAAAAATCGTCAAAGATCATCCTCATTATCAAGTTATTCCAGAAAGACACGTAAAAATTATAGTCGAGAAACGACACGTATATTAATGGATTGGTATTTAAGACATGGCGGTAAAACACCTGAACCTAAACATAAAGAAGAACTTGCAAAAAAAGCCAACAAGTCTCATGTACAAAGTAAATACTCTATCTATATACGTATTATATATAATAACAAAAGATACATTTAATAACTTACTTTTAATTACTATTTAGTTTCTACTTGGTTTCAAAATGCAAGAAGACGTCATCATTCTAAATTAATCTTATATCAAAAATTAAACAAGGAATATCCTGATAAAGTATATGATTTTGATACATATGAACGATTTCGTTTAAACAAGAAATCTTTCACTCATACAAATTCAAAAAAATCTATATCTACGGATAATGAAGAAGAAGAACAAAGTGATGATGATGATGATGATGATGATGATGAATAAATATCTCCCTCCACACACACACACACACACACACACACCCAAAAAAAAAGAATGAGGCTGGTTTTCCCTTCTTACATATATATTCATTTTTATAATATGAAAATTACACATTTATGATATACCCTTTTTTTATAGTTTGTAACATAAAAAAAAACCATATAAAATATATTATTCTGGCATATTTTCTTTCAATTTTTTTGTAAATAAAAAATCTATGTATTTTCATGTAATAAATTAGTTGTTAATAAGAAAAACCAATTGCTAGGCAATAATCAATACAATTTAATAATAATAATAATAATAATAATAAAATATGGGTGTGTGTTGTGTTTCGTGATATGTGCTGGGTTACTTATAAATTAGTACTAAAAAATTATCATGTAGACTTACCATATATGTTAATTCTGCCTATTTAACTAAACAATTCCTTAACATTTCTCTCTGTCTTTTTTTTTTTTTTCACAAACTAAAATATCAAAAACACTCACTATCTCTCTCAGGCCACCTTTTTTTTTTTTTTTTTTACATATAATAATATAACACGAATAACAAAAATATAAATTTTATATTTGTTTTTTGTAAAAGTTTCGTTATATATATATATATAAAAGAAAAATGACGAGTCGGCATTCATCGTTACCCTATTATCAACAAGGACAACATAATAATTCTTCTTTTAATTCAAACTATTCACCATCACCACAGCAACCACCTATTATTACTACAACCAATACAAGTGGTTCTACAAGTACTATTACTACGAGTACTAGTACTACTTTTTCTTCTCCACAGTCAATGAAAGACCATATACCTCTTTCTATACACGAAGATACAAGTCGAACAACAGCAAGATCAACAGACATGTTTCGACAACGTCATTTAAAAAAACCATTTGATGAAGATTACGATGATATTGATCTATCATTAGATTATGATTCTAAAACTTTTAAAGCTCGTCATGACCGTATTTTAAAAGAAAAAATGGTTCGTCAAAAAGATTGGCGTATTACTATTGCTTTAACATTATGGGCTTGTTATATTCGTTTATGGAAAATTGCTCAACCTAGTTCTGTTGTGTAAGTTTTTTTATTTTTTTATTTTGTATAAATATGGAGTATGTATGTGTTTTTAACGAGAAAGAAAAAAAAAGAAACTGAATGTAATGTAATAATAAAAAAATTAGGTTTGATGAAGTTCATTTTGGAGGATTTGCAAGTAAATATATCAAAACTCGATTTTTTATGGATGTTCATCCACCTGTAAGTTTTATATATATAAAGAGAGAGAGAAAAAAAATAATTAAGAAAGGGTTTTTGTTTTTCTTTTTTAGTTGGCAAAAATGTTAATTGCATTAGTTGCTAAATTATCGGGATTTGATGGATCATTTGATTTTAAAGATATTGGAAAAGATTATATTGAACCTGGTGTACCTTATATACCTATGCGTGTTTTTTGTGCATTAAATGGTGTTTTAACTGTACCTATTGCTTATTGGACTTTAAGATCAGCTGGTCATTCTGTTGCAGCGGGTGTAGTTGCAGCATTAATGGTTTGTTATGGTAAGCCTAATAATATGTATTTCTTTTTTCTTTTTTATGTTTTAGAAAAAAAGAAAAAAAAAGGATGATGATTAATATATATATATATACTTCTTAAATATATAGAAAATGGTCTTATTACCAATAATCGTCATATTCTTCTCGATCCTGTATTATTATCATTTACTGCAGCTACGACATTGACATGGATTAATTTTCATAATCAACAACATCGGTATGTACTTGTCTATTCGAAGAGAAAGAAGGAGAAAGACGTGTCTCATGGCAACAATTTAATAGGGATATATAATATAAGCTAACACGAAACCTTTTATTATAGACCATTTCAATTTTGGTGGTATTTCTGGTTAGCACTTACAGGTCTTGGATTAGGTTTAACTGTAAGCTGTAAATGGGTGGGTTTATTTACTATTGCTACTGTGGGTGTTTCAACTATTAAAAATCTTTGGGAAATATGGGGTAATACACGAATTTCTTTGGTAAGTCAATTTATTCTATACATTTGATTATTTTGGAAAAGGCGGGGGGGGAGGAGGAACAAAGTAGTTTTTTCTTTTACTAAAATATAAATATATATAAATAATAATTGTTTTAGCCTATTTTTGCACGTCATTTTGCTGCCCGTACTTTATGTTTAATTGTTATTCCTATTATAACTTATATGATTATGTTTAGAATTCATTTTCATACATTACCTAATAGCGGTGAAGGAAATGGTTTTATGTCTCCCGAATTTCAACAATCTTTAGCAGGTCATAAATTAGCGGATACTCCAATTGGTAAATTAAATTATCTAAAAAAAGATCTTTTTTTGTTTTTCTACATATTAAAAAAATTTAATAGTTTAAAAATGGAAAAAAAAAGATAAGAAAAAAATAAGTAAAAAAAAAAAAACTAAAATTAAATGATTCTATAGATATTGCCTATGGATCTAAAGTCTATATTCGGCATATGGCCACGCGTGGTGGTTATTTACATTCACATCCACATAATTATCCAAGTGGAAGTAAACGTGAGTTTTTTTAAGCTCCCCCGAATGTTCGGGTTTTTCATAAAAAGATAATAACTAAAAAAGTATAAAATTCATATTATAGAGCAACAAGTGACGTTATATCCGCATCGTGACAATAACAATTGGTTTAAAATCTATAAAAAGGAGACAGAAGAAGTAACTGGGATTGAATATGTGAAACATGGTGATGTGGTTCGAATTGTTCATCCTGAATCAAATAAACGACTTCATTCACATAATCATCGACCTCCTGTAACTGATCTTGAATATCACAATGAAGTCAGGTACAAATAAATTGATATAGGATGGATTTTTTTTTTTAAAAAAAAAAGAATTTTTATATTAAACAAAAACCCCTTAAAAAATAAAATAGTGCCTATGGATTCCCAGGATTTGATGGAGATGCTAATGATTATTGGCGGGTTGAAATTGTGGATTATGATAAACATGATCCTGAATCGAAAGATCGATTACGTACTTTACATTCTAAATTCCGGCTTGTTCACGTTTTACGTAACTGTGCACTTTTCTCACATTCTGTCAAACTTCCTGAGTGGGGTTGGGGTCAACAAGAAGTGACTTGTATCAATAATGGAAAATTACCAAAAACTATGTGGTATATTGAATCAACCGAGAATGAATTATGTAAGTTTTGTGTGTGTGTGTGTGTGTGTGTGTGATGGGTATTGAAAAAAGAAGTTGTTCTATATACATAGGTAGATAGTGAGAGTAAGTGAGAAATATAAGACTAAAAAAAAAATGAATCTTTCATAGTACCTCCGGATGCAGAAAAAGTCAATTATCGAAAACCAGGATTTATTTCTAAATTTTTAGAATTAAATAAAGTCATGTGGGATGTCAATAAAGGTTTGACTGCTTCTCATCCATATGATTCACGTCCTGAGGTAAGAAACATTTATTACCATGGAAACTAAAAACTAAGCAACAATATATACATTTCCATACTAAAAAAATAAAATAAAATAGTCATGGCCATTATTACGACGTGGTATCAATTTCTGGGGCAAAGATCATCATCATTTATATCTATTAGGAAATCCATTGATTTATTGGGTATGCTCGGCATCCATTGTAGTTTATTTAATATTTCGATTAACCTTCTTATTGCTGGACAAAAGAGGGATTCATATTAAATTAGGAGGTATGTAGATCTTTTTATTTTTTTCATATGCTAAAAAAAAAAAAAGGTTGGATTTTTTTTTTCTAAACTCAAATACTTTCTTTTTTGGATAAAAAAAAAAAAAAAGGATTGCGGAGATTCTATGATGAATCAGCAGGCTTTTTCCTCGTGGGTTGGTTCTTACACTATTTTCCATTTTTCTTAATGGGAAGACAGTTGTTCCTGCATCATTATATGCCAGCACTCTACTTTTCCATTCTTGTATTTGGTGTTACTTTTGATCTTATTACGATCCGATTAAAACAAAAAAAACGAATTATGGTGGCTATTGTTACGGTTTTATTATTTATTATGGTATATAGACAATTTATACCACTTACTTATGGTGAACCTTGGACTAAAAAAGCATGTACTGATCATAAATGGCGTTCTACTTGGGATTTTGATTGTGTTCAGTAAGTTTTTTTTTTTATATTTATATACACACCCTATATATTTTACCTTATAAATATCATAACTCAAAAAAATAAATAAAAATGTTTCTTTTTTAGGTTCCATGATAATTATTCTGATTATTATGGTAAACAAATTGACGGCAATACAATTGGTAAATTTCAAAATGCAATTAAATCTTATTTTGCTAAAGATCAAGAATTACCACCTGAAGTTGGAGATATGGTGAATATAGTATCTGATGCTATTGGTAAAAATAATAATAATTTTGAAGCTGTTAATTCATTATCTTCTTCATGATCGTCATAATAGAAATTATATACACACACACACACATATATATATATATAATTAAAATAACTTTTTTTCAAAAATAAATTGGTTTTAGCTTTTGCTGTATAATATATAATATATAATATATATTTTAACAACCTAAAAATGCGCGCGCAATACTGTACAATAAAAAGCCGCTACCTTAATAATAATAAATTTTAAAAAACAGTAAACGGTTACACTTGTAAATAAGGTCTCGAGAAAATCAAATGTCCGAACTAAATATGGAATTTCTGTGCGAGTTTTTTTTTTTTTTTTTTTGTTGGCTTTTGGTTAAAGAGTGTTTTTTCTTTTTTTTCTGTTCTTGTGTTCCCATCTCCCCCTCCTCCTTTCTTCTTCTTCTTCTTCTTCAAAAAAAAGTTATTGAAACACGAATTTTCTGTTCTTTCTTTCTCTTTCTCTCTCTCTCTCTCTCTCTCTCTCTCTCTCTCTCTCTCTCTCTTTTTTTTTTTTTTTTCTTGCTGGACAACAACGACCAAAAAAAAAAAAGAAAGGGGAAAAGGAAATCTTTTAAAAGTCCATTTATTCATCTTTAAAATACCAATACAACAAACCCAAACCGTTCCTTTTTTTTTATTTTATTATTCGACATAAATCAAAACATATAAATTTTACACAGCCAAAACAGTACCAAAAAAAAAAAAAAACGCAAAATTCCCATTAAAGATTAACACAAGGAAAAAAAAATGAGACCGCGAGAAAATAACATGATTTTGATGAACAGTTTATTTGTAATCTTTTCTTGGTTTATATTATTAGTTTCTGGTCAAGAATCTGGTATGTTGAAAAAATATATATATATATAAATGTTCCTTTCCTCTCACTAAATGCTCTCATTTAATTTATATATATGATCTAATATTTTTTATTTATTTATTTACATAACGACGATCTTTTTTTTTTTTGAAACATTAAAAAAGGTGGAGCCAGTAAAGCAGCAGTTTGTACTCAATATACTGGAAAAGTTTGTGCTGTAAGCTTAAATTCAACTTTTATATTATTATTATTTTCAAACTCAGGTCAAACAAACAATCTAAAAAAAAACTCGAAAAATTAATTGTTTATATTATGTGTGTGTGTGTGTGCGCGTGTGGGGTATATAATAATAATAATTAGGGTTATATCGATTATGATGTTTATACGGGTGGTATGATTCAAATTGATCAAATTGAAAAACAACTTTCAACCCTTGCCAAACTTAATACGACTTTAGGTCCTGTGGATCCTTATTGTACTGATTCTTATTTTCGATATGCATGTTCTTTTTATTTCCCAAAATGTGGTGCTAGTACTGATCAACGTAAGTAATTTAATCTTTTTCTTTTTTTTTTGCCCTCCGCTTCCCCCCCTTTTCCCTCACCACCACCAAAACCCTTGCTAACATCTATTAAAATAATATTCATATAGAACAAGAAGTATGGGCAGGATGTTCATCTACTTGTGAAGATACTACTAAAGTATGTAAAAATTCTTTTACAATGATGGGTGAAACACAATTACTTCCTGATTGTAATGCTGTTTCTCCTATCACTAATGCAACATTACAACCTGATGAAAGTTGTAATTATATCTCAGCAAAAGGTAATTTTTTTTAAAAAAAAAAAAAATTGGGTATAAGCCGAAAGAATATAATTAATTAATTTTTAATCTCTTTTTTTTTTTTTTTTTTTTAGTTGATAAAAGTCAAGCTGGATTAAATTTAAAAGCTATTCCTCAAGGATTTGTTATGGCCGAATGTCCTGCACCTTTTATTAAAGATCCTGAAGCGAAAGCGGGTACAAATGATTCAACGAATCCAACTTATTGTCGATTTGGTTGTTGTATACCATGTCCTGCTCAAGATTTGGTAAAAATAAATAAAAATGAATTCTCTCCCATATAGAGTAATATAGAGATAGATAGAGCTGGATAAGGGAAAAAAAACAGTTGGGCTAAGAAAAAAAAAACTTTGGTATTTTTTTTTTTTTTTAGTTTTTTAATGAAGGTTGGACAACGCACGGTTTTTTGGCCACCAACATTGTTCGATTCATCTCAGCTGTTGCTTCTTTTATTCTCGTTATAAGTTATTTAGTTTTACCAGATAAGAGAAGGTAAATTTATTATTATTATTATTATTATTATTGAAATATATATATACAACTATTTTTCCAAACCTTGAAATGTATATTAACTTTTTTATATATATATCAATAAGACATCCATCACTTTTAATTTTGAACTTTTCTTTAGCTATCTTTTTATTCAGTATGGTTGTATTCTTTTCTATTGGTGATACAAAACGATTACAATGTGCAGATGCTATTAATCCAAGTGATCAAGATAATAGTCCTTTATGTGCCGCTCAAGGTAAGACAAAAAAAAAGGAAAAACATTCTATAATCCCCCTTTCCCCCTCCCCCCCCAAAAAAAAACAGA
Organism: Circinella minor; assembly: GCA_016758965.1. Taxonomy (NCBI): domain Eukaryota; kingdom Fungi; phylum Mucoromycota; class Mucoromycetes; order Mucorales; family Lichtheimiaceae; genus Circinella; species Circinella minor. Next base: position 84,025 of record JAEPRB010000140.1, on the reverse strand, counting down.
GTTTTCGTTATAATATACTTAACTTTCTTTGTTTCTTTATATATATATTTTATAGGTGCTATATTAATTTTCGCATCCTTAGCAACCGTATTATGGTGTAGTGCATTAATTGTTAATTTACATGTTCATACTGTTTGGAATTCCAATTTTTTTACAAACAAATATATTTATTTAAGTATATTTTGTTGGGGTGTACCAACAGCATTTATGGCTGTTTGTCTTGGAATGCATAAAGTCAAATTTGAATTTGCCAATTTATGTTTAGTATCAGTCGATCGTATTTTTGATTTATTTTTTTATCCTATGGCAGCCATTGTTTGTCCAGCTTTCTTATTACATATTGTCACTTTTCTTTATATTGCCAAGGTAACCAAAAAAAGAAAAAAAAAACACATTCTATTGATTTTTATTGATGCTAGGATACTAAATATATATATATATATATATTAGGTTGCTATGAAAGAAAGTCAACAGTCAGAATTATCTCAATCACTTTCTGTTAATTCTATGAATCGTAATCAAATGGCTGCACGTAAACATAAACATGTACTTACAGCTGTCAAAATTCAATGGCGTGCTTTATTATTAGCTATTGTTGCACTTGCTACTGTATTATTCTATTGGGTAAATTCATTCATCTTTATTTTTCATCCTATATATATAACAGATATACTAAACCCCATCTATATATATAATAGATCTTTTACTTTACTCAAATTCATCGTATGTCAAGTCTTACAAAAGATGAGGATACTATTTTTGATTGGCTTTCATGTATGATGAGTCCTGATAATACTCAAGATAGTTGTACTCATATTATCAGTAATCATATGCCACCTTTTGGATTAATGATTACAGCTGAAGCTTTAGTTAGTTTAATTGGTGTTTGGATCTTTTTGATTTTTGGAAAACGATCTCTTTGGAGAGAATGGAATGATTTAATTTATGATATTCGTTTATCCATTGGTGCGAGAGGAGGTCGTGAAAAACATGGTGATCAATTTTTTGCTCTGTAGTTTTATTATTATTTTTATTATTTTTATTATTTTTATTATTTTTTTTTTGTTTTGGCATTATATAAACTTTCTTATCCCCCCCAATCCCAATAATCTACTTTTTTTTTTACAACCACCCCGCATTACCATATATATATATATATACTACTCGAAAACAACAAAAACAACGCCATTTTTTTTCAAATTTAACAATGAACACAACACCAAAAAAACATATCATTCCCTCTGAAATGGTAGTCAGACTGTAGTTAAGTTATTCTTTTTTATTATTAAATACTATTATTATTATTATTACTTTTAGCATTATAAAAATCTACTTTTATTTTATTTAACAACACATACAACACTTTTTTATCTTATAACATTTCATCACATCACCCCAATAAAAAAAAGACACTAGATAAAAAAACACACCAATTTAAAAAAAAAACCAACACCAATTTTAAAAAAGAAAAAACAGAATAATCACAAAAAGCAATTTGAATAATAAAAGAAAAAAAAAGAAATAAATAAATAATAAGAGAGAGAGAAAGAGAGAAAAAAAGAAACAAATAATAGTCTCTTCTTTTTTAACTGCATAAAAAAACAAACAAATTTAAACATGAGCAAAGCACAATAATAAAAATATGTTATCTCTTCCCTCTCTCTCTCTCTCTTATTATTATTCCCAAAAGAACTTTTTTTTTCTTTTTTTTAAGTTTCCCAATAAAATATATTACTTACCTGAATGGAAAACAAAAAAAAATTCAAAATTGCTTGTTGTGAAATGATACTGTCTCTTTTTTAAGAAAAAAAAAATAACAGGTGCTTTGCAATCCAATATATATATATGGTATATATATTAAAAAAAAATTGAAGTAGATGATAAAAAACATCTTTTTTTATTATTTTTTTTTTGAACGGAAATGCAAAGGTTCATTACAACAGCCAAAGGAAGAAACAAAAAACCAAAAAAAAATAGTTTTTTTTAGAAAAAGATTTACTCTTCATCTTCTTCTTCTTCACCACCAGCAGCGGCAGCAGCTCTCTTTCTCTTGACGCGACCAGCACGACCACCACCATAAGGAGAGGTCAAAGCAAAATCAATGTGCTTTTGAGAATCCTATTATATTTGTTAAAAAAATAAAAAGAAATATGTTAATAAAGATCATATAGAACATACTATTTTCTTTGAAAAAAAAAAAAAGAGAAAATTAACATACCAAACGAACAATGAAGGAAGGAACATTGACAATTTGCTTACCAACACGAATGTGACGTTGACGAATCAAGACACGAGCGTGATGGATAGACTTGGCCAAACCAGACTTGAAAACTTGAGTTTGTAAACGACGTTCCAAAAAGTCTTCAATCTTTAAAGACAAAACGAAATCAAGTTTCATGCGCGATTCATCCAATACACCAATACGAACCAAACGACGAATTAAAGCATTACCTTCGAAAAGACGACGGGGATCTTTTTCATCAAGAGTAAGCAATTCACGAGCAGCACGACGAATCTTGGAAAGAGTTAATCCAACACGCCATACTTCCTTCTTGTTCTTTAAACCATATTCACCAACCAATTTCAATTCTTGGTCAAGACGAGCGGATTCATAAGGACGTTTGGGGACCTTGTATGTCTTGCTGTAAGTTCTGTAAGCACCCGTCATTTTTTTAAAAGTGGAAGAAAAAAAAAAAAGAGAAGGAAAAATTTTTATTTTCAAGTTTTTTTGTTCAATTTATTATTTTTTTTTTCATCAGTTAGAGGGGGGGTAATTCCGCTCGCTAAGCTAAGCCTCTTTCTCTTCAATATATTGGTGCCTGATTTTTTTTTTTTGAGGAATAATAAATTCTACTTTATATTATCAAAAGAAAGAAAAAAAATTATTTTGATGGTGAAGCACGATAAGGAGAAGAAGAATTAGATGCTGATGAATGAGGCTGTGTTCGTTGTTGTTGTTGTTGTTGTTGTGGATGATAATATGGATATGGATGAGAATAATGATTATTATTATTAGAAGTTTTCATAGGAACAGGTGCAACTTCTACTAATCGCCAATGTTCTTTTGCATAACCAGGTAACATATTAGCTAAAGGTGGAATAGGTTCCAATTTTTCTTGAGTTGGGTATGCAAAGAATTTATTAGGTGGTAAAGTTCCTCGATAAGCTGGTTCTTTTAAAGGTAATCGATCCATAGCTGCTTCCACTGCTGAAGAATCTGTAAGATCTTTTGGTTGTACTTTGGATGCTAATTTATGCATTCGTTTTTCTAATGCTTTGGCTAGATAATATACAACAACACAAATGTTTATCAGCGAAAATAAATAAATGAATGAAATAAATATATATTCAATTTTACCAATATTTCGTTCAATTTCATCTATATTTCCCCATCGAGCATCACCAAGACCAAATCGATAGTCTTGATATTGAGATAAATAGGTTAATAATTCACTATTTCGTTCTAAAATTCCTTCTATATCTTGTTCATCATTGCCAATAAAATCATCTATATTCATTGTTCCATTTTGTGTTGCTTCCATAATAGCTTCTACATCTAATCCTTGTTCTTTAAGCCATTGTGTATCAATTTCATCTCCTTTGTTATTATTATCACTGTCATTGTTATTACTCTCGTCTTTCATATTATTGTTGTTGATTTGTTGTTGTTGTTGTTGTAGTTGCAAAACAGATTTTGGAGGACTTGTTGGTTTTCCTAATGTTTGTAAACTTCGTTGTTTCTTTTCCCATTTTCTAAATCGTTTAGCCACACGACCCATATAAGTATGTTCATATGATACATTAGCTTGATTTGAATCACGTGTAGGAGCAAAACTTGAGAATACACCATAATCTAACCATTGAACTAATAAATAATGTTTTTTTTTTATAATTATTAGTAAATATCTCTTTTTTTAAAAAAAACGAGGTGGGGTAAAGAAAATGAGTTACTTTACTTGGAACCGTTTGTTTATCTTCATGTCGATGTATCCTTGATGGAAATCTTGGTGGTGGAGGAATTGTATTTCTTAATGTTGGAACTTCGGTTGTTGCAGGTGTAGGGTATATAGCTAATTCTTGAACACCAGCAGCTGTTCAATGTAGACACACATACACACATATATATATATATATTATAAGTTAATGATTTTCAAACACCCCCCAAAAAAAACATTTATATATATATAAATATATTATCTTACGAAGTTTTTCTTTTGTCTTATCAATAAAAGAACTTGGTATAGCATTTGTAAATATAAATCCATCCATAGTTGAACGAAAAAGTGCTATTTGTTTTTCTTCATCTTCTATTTCATCCTCCTCTTCCATATCCATTGTATCATTATCTATTTGAAGAAATTTTCGTTTCAATCGTTGACTTTCGAATTGTAATGTTGTCATAGCAAATTCATGCAATTTATCAAAAGCATCTCGGTGTTGATCGTCTAATTTAGGTAATACTGTACGAAAAGCCAATTGTATATCATGCTATATATATCTATCTTGGTTATATATTATACTATATAATAAAGAGAGGAGACAGAAAGAGAAGAAGAATCAATCAATGTTATTACCTTGAATTCAGTTAAGCTTGTATAGTCAACAAGTTTTGCTTCTATCGCTTCCACTGTAATTGGATCATTGTTATCTAATAAATCCAAAATACCGTATTTATCCGTTCTAAATAATAAAATAATAATAATAATAATAAGCGTGTCTGTATATATATATATATCTGGAACCACTTAATATGATATTAATAATAATAATGAAAAAAAAAGAACAGAAAGGTTTTTTTTTTTTGCTTGTACTTTAATAAAATGTCAACAAATTGTTTCAAGATGGGTAACTCGTGTTGTAGTCGATTGTTACAAATATTATTATTGTTATCAGTAATATCACTATTATTTTTATTATTAGATGGTTGTACGTTTAATTGAGGTGTTTCTTCTTGTTGTTTTTTATCATTGTTGATTGTTTGTTGATCATTATCATTTGTTGGAATTGTAGTATCACCAGTTTCTATTTGCGTATTTGGCATCATATTTAAATGAGAGACGCCTTTTTTTATTATTTTATTTTTTTTAGTGTTGAGGAATAAGGACAAAAGCAGGTTTGATCGGTTCTTTTTTTTTTTCTGAATAAAAAGTAAGGACAGCAACCAAAAAGTCGTGCCATCCTGCGGGTGGTGCCATTCCCTCAGGACTGTGTTTAATTTGACTCCGCTGTCTTTGGTCGTGCCTTACTATCCTACAGTCTTTAATAACTCTTGATACTTGATAATATGATATTATAAGGTTCTCACAATAAGATTATAAGTTGATATTATTTTTTATTTATCAGAGAACTTGAATATCTTTTATTTAAACCCTCTTTACCGATGTACGTAATACTTTTGATTAATGAAAGTATCATAAAGAATAAACATCACAGACAATAATATCTAAAACATTTTGGCTTATATACATTTATGTTTTATATTGATACATATTATATAATTATATATTGTTTTATAGTTTTTATTTGATATAGTTTGTTTGATATGGTTGTGTTTGACTTAGATCGGTGTATTATATTATTACGGATGGTAGTATTATCATATTACCATCCGACTTAATTTTTTGCTTGATTCGTCTTGTTGTCATCAGATTACTATTTTTTTTCTTTACAATCAAATTTTTCAAGTAATGGGTCATCCGATTGCAAATTATATGAACCCAATAATTGAATTTCGTTCTTGAAACTGAAAGTATCAATGAGTGTTCTTTTAATAGCAGAACATTTCTTCTATAACAAGCCTTTCACAAGATGGGTATACATGAGGATAGTCCAGCATATAGTCAATTGAAACTAAATAAACATGAGAATCAACAGATTAAAGGTATATAAAGATATATATAATAAAATGTTAGTCTGTCAAGTTTATATAGTAGTTTGTATGATATATTTTTGACTTACCTAAAGTTTATTTCCTGTTACATGTTGAAAGTTTTCCCATGATTTCATCAGTCATATTTACATCTCTTTGGTTAAATGGGGATGATGGATTACAAGACACTGGGAACAAAATAGTTTTGACATTGGTTTTAGAATATTACCTTATAAGATTTCCCTTTGTTCTTTTGTAAAACTGCCCAACGACGCCCTGGCGAATCATTTTCGAATGAGCATACCGTTTTTAATGTTTCCACTGACAGGTAATAGTTTTATCAACATGGGAATGATTTTGAAAATAATCGATCATTCGTTTTAAAAGCTTCAACTTGGTTCCCATACTGATATTTGAAGAAAAGGGGACTTGAGATTATAGTCGATGATTTGCATAAATCCTCTCATATGTACCCTACACTTAACTCTCTCCTAATGATTTTAGAGTTAATAGTTCTTTTGATGTTGATTCGTATAAGGTAGCGATGATTTTTTTTGGAGAGGATCGGTGGGGAAGATATATCCTTTTTCGATGGCGTATATGACTGTCGATGTTATTGTGTTTAAGATGAGAGTGGAGGTTGATGATGCTGATGATGGTGTTGTCGATTACAGTATTGGTTATATCTGTAATGCGTTGATTATATTTATATAACTATTCATTTATATCTGGTTTTTGTAAATAATGTTAATGCTGTATACACTGTGCCCAATTCCACCCTTGAAAAATTAAATTTCAAGGATGATCAGATCCTTGAACTAGAACCAGAGAAATTTTAGCTGTCGCTTTCAAGAGTTAATCCTTGAATTTCATCCTTTGATCCTTTAACTAGGTCCAGAGAATATTTTCAAAAATATATCCTAATACCTCAAAAATCATACAATAATGCTAAAAAAATAAAAAAAAATAAAGCATGTTAAACTATAACAAATAAATAAATGAAGATAGAAGGATACTGATCTTTTAAAATTCGGTCGCTGTTTCAAATCCCTATAACCGGTTCTAGCAGTTAATCCTTGAAATAATGCACAGTGCTATTTATGCCACTAAATAATCAACCCCTAGTTCCCACCATGTATCCCATAAACCATTTTGGCAGTGTGTGTATATGAAATTAGTGGGACGATTCGAAGTCCTACACCAAACCATCTCTTTCTTTATTCATTATTACCACCTCCTATAACATTATCTTTTCCTCCTGTTTCATTCATACGTTATGACAAAAACATCCCTCGAATTTGGTGTACCTAAAAATGGAAGTTTTCAAAGACCATGGTCTCTTCCTTACGAAGTCACCTATTTGATTTACAACAATCTCACAAGTTGGAACGATCGCATTTCTTTCATGTTATCCTGCAAGTTCGTCTGAGTGTCTTGCCTTGCCTGGGTTTCTAAGACGCCTGCTGTCACCTGAACACTCAAGAAATTCGTTTTTTATCTTTGAAACAGGCATGTCCAACACATTTAGCTTTTGATATTGTAGGTTCAATTATTGTTGAATATAAAGATCTTCCACGGCCCTTATCCTCTGTTGAACTCATCCACGCTTTGAAGAAATTTCGAAATTTCGATTATATTGTATTCAACAAGGGAGTGATCTTGAAAAAGAATGAACCATTTATTGTAAGGTTTTTGACGCGTCGCAATGACAGCGTTATCATCGAATTCGAAAATACAAATCCATGTAGCAACAACTACTACAACAACAACAATGAAAATAATGGTAATATTGATCATACAGATATACCTGATCTTAACATTAACAGCCATACAGATTCATTGGATCACAACAACAACAACAACAACAACAATCAAAATAATAAAAATGATAATAATAGTTTTGGTACACCTAACCTCAACAACGACAACAACAGTAACAATAGTAGTAACACCAACAGCAATTACTATACCCTTTATTTACGATTACCTGTACACACGTCTCCAAAAAGTATTTCTATTTCACGGGTTCTAAAACGACCAATACACGAATTATATGTGTGTCCACCGTCATTGGAAGAGGAATTCAAGAGAAGAAAAATAGAAGCCATTGACCGTGGTAAATAAGATGGGAGAGGATAAGATGGAAGAGAAGAGCAAATATATTCATAAACAACTATACACATATGCTAACCAATTAAGTACTATTTTTTAGGTGAATGTATGTTGGGTAATCATACAATACACACACGTATCCAGCTTCCCCCAGCATTGGATAAACTGTTGACAAATGATACTACCTACCATACTATCACAAATGGTTTTGAATGGGATGCAAGTTTAGTACAAGGTGACACGTGGTGGAGATCCCCTTGTTGAAAAGTCTGTCAAAATAAAAGAAAAGAAAAAGGTAAAAGTAAAAGTGAAAGAGGTAGAAAAGATAAAGATTTATTAATTCGCGGCTAACCCGCCCATATTTATACATACTTGAATGGTCACATGACCACTCAAGGATCAATTCTAATTCACAAATCACATGAACCTTATCTTTGGTCTGACCAAACAAAACTACCACACAACGTGTCAAAGGAATTGATCATCAAGATACTGTAAACAAGTGCATCGCAAATTATGCATCAAAACTTGTGGAATCAGTGTTAATTGGTGATCTACATTGGGTACTTCTTACTCAAGTCGATGTATTTTTTGCCAACGATTTCTCTATTGATGACGGTGCGCACAAAAGAATCATTAACCCCATTACAACTCCAAAAGTAATGATTTTGGAACGCAGTGACTTTGGTAATCCATATTATCAATTGGTTATTAGGTCTGGACAGATTGAAATACTGGCCATTAGCGGTTACTATGGTGAAAAAGGCAGTCGAAAAAAAAAGGGATTCATGGGGAGTCCCATTCCTGCTGATATGGCGGAGGACCTACTACAAGATAAAGAGTTTACAGTTAACGGACCGGTAAATGGGGTGGAGTATGTACAATCTGTACGCCTGTTAAGAAATTACAGCAAACGCCATGCTTCATTACCATGATCTTTCGAATCTAAACGGTTTGCAGTTGGTGGCTTTCGGTGTTCTCATCCTTTGGAGTACTATCACATGCAATCACGGCTGAATGCCAAAGTTACATCACTAGAGGACTTGATTAGCTTATTGTTGCGAATAATATGTCATAGGACATATAGTCGACAAAACCAAGCAATTATTCTGGAGTATCTGCTAAAATCAACTGACGTTCAATGTGCTATCAAAAACAGTAATTTACCATCACATACAATTCGTACTACAGTCACCGCTCGATATAACGATACACCCCGTCAGACCAAAAGTGTATCGTTATATCGAATTATCGTTATATCGAATTCTTGACCTGAGTTATAATGATTGGATAAAATGTCATCCATATGTGCTTGGCCTTATTTGTATCTATATGTCTTGTAAAAAGACTAAACTTTAGAACTTTATATTGTCCATAATAAAAATAAGCAATAAAAATAAAACAGTTCTTTTTTTTTGTACAGTTTTCTTTGTTAAATATTCCTTGTCTTATTACTTCTGACTGAATTACAACCACATAATCGCATATAATTAAAAATGCTGATCCCCTACGTATGATATAAGAAAAAAATGCGAGTATCATATTATGATAAGCATCAAAAACCATTTACGTATTATTGTTTACAAATCCATGCCAATTGACAAAGAAAAAGTTACGTAGACAAGCATAATTGGGGGAAAAAAATCTAATTTTATAAGAAAGAAGCATAAGCAAAATATCACTTGCTTTCTTTTTTTTGGAAAAGACGGTGCCTGAAGATAAATTTGATATTCAAATTATTAAGACTTGACAAAAATGTTTAAGAACTAAAGTTAGAACATAAAAAAATGCCCAACAAACTAGTATTATTTCCTTTTTTAAAAAAATAAAGATGTTATTTGTCCGCTCGATATAACGATATTTCCCTGCTTAATCTGTCTTGCACTCCAAAACCCTATCGTTATATCGAATATCGTTATAGCGAGCGGTGACTGTATATCCACCGCTCTCTGAGCTCGATCCTCAACAAAACAAGGAATCAAAACGATCGTGTGCATATTTGAAAAGTTGGAAAGGGCCTCAGGCAAGAAGAAGGATGCGGACGTCACAAGTATTGTGTTGGTCGTAAAGAAGGACGCCGTTAATTTGTATAATAGCTATTTAGCACACAATATGAAAATCGCATGCATTGACACCCTCACACATCTTAAAGGATAACCATTTGCTGTTATTTTTCATTATTACTACCCCTTCGAACATGATATAATCAATTATACATTTTCAATGATATTTCTTACCCCCCCAAAAAGAAAATGATTTCATTCTTGTATTTTTATGAAATTTCTCAGATCATATTATCAAGTATTAAGAGTTATTAAAGACTGTAGAATATTGAAGCAAGCTCGATCGGAGGATGAGACAACTTTTAATTGCTGTCAAAAAGTATGTGATTAAAAAAAATTGTTCTTGAGATCAAAAAATTGCGTTCATGTACCTAAATTGGAGGATCCATGGCATATCAAGGTCTCTTTGATTAATTATTTACAAGTTCTAGTACATAGAATAAAGATTGAGTATTTAATGGAAGGAATAGATACGTTGAATACTGTATATATATTAGTACAAATATAATTAATCAAACCTCTTCTAAAGTTAAAAATGATGAAATGATTATTTGCATAAAAAAAAGAATAATCTGGGTAAATTAAACACGTCTTTTTTTTTTGCACGTGTCAAAAACAAAAACTCTCTCTTTTTTTTTTCATTTCCCAAAAAAAAAAAAAAGAAATAATGATTATGATAGCTACTATTATATTAGGCTTCATTATAATATTATTAACTTGGCGATGGTTACAATTTGAACCTTTACCATTGGGTAAAAGAACAACAGAATCACAATGGTCAACAAAAATAAATGAAATAATTCATGATTTACCTAGTTTCATACCGACATGGTTACGCGTGTATGCGATTGGTATAGTGGATACTTTATCTACAGTTGTATGGAGACGTTTAGTAAAAGCAAATGATATTGGACAATTTTTATATACTTTTAAAGAAAAACACGAACAATCTAATCGATTATGTATTCTCACAGGTAAAAAGCAAAAACAATAAGTCTGATATATCTAAAAGTACTCATAATAATGATACTTTATTTATAGGTGGAGATTCAGGAATTGGATTAGAAATTGCTAGAGGATTACTTGAAGCTGGAGTTAAAGTGATAATTGGTAAAAAAAAAAGTGGGGAAAGGGAAAGGATGGACTATTATTTTTTTAATTGTATGATAGTATTAAATAGAAAAAAAAATGGATTATCACCTTTTAATAATTTAGCATCACGTTCAATCGAATTTGCACAGAAAGTAAAAATACAATTAGGATCTGATAATATGGATTTTTTAATTATGGATTTAACATCATTTAAAAGTGTTTATCAATTTGTGGATCAAGTTAAAAAAATGATACCCAAAGGAGGCATTGATATCTTGATTAGTAAGTGTAATTATATTATTAAATTTTGAAGAAGGACCAAATACTAATTATTTTGTTAAGAAAAGATAATGCAGGCATTATGAATACTCCATGTCATATCACATCAGATAATTTTGAATCACAATTTCAAACAGTAAGTTCTAAATTTTTAATATATATGATATTGGAAATATAAATAACAATTTTATTATTTTAGAATTGTTTATCACCTTTTTATCTTTCATTATTATTATTACCATGGATGAACAAAAAAGATGGTCGAATTTTATTTGCAGCTAGTTCAACACTTCATGCAGCTTCACCTCGATTGGATTTATCATTAGTACATAAGAAGTATGAATTGGATGGATTAACTCATTATGCACATAGTAAATTATTTGTTACAATTCTTACTCAATATCTTCAAAACCAATTAAGTCAAACTAATAATAATAATATTCAAGTTTATTGTAAGTTTTTTCTTTTTTTTTCTACTTACTTTAATAACTTAATTAATAAATTAATAAATAATAATAGGTTATCACCCTGGTGCTGTAAGAACTAAGTTATTTTCACATACAACACTATTTACATTACCGATCTTATCTTATTTATTCGATTTTATTATGTTAACACCAACGGAAGGAGCTATCACACCACTTTATTTATGTTTTGCATCTTTTTTACAAGAAGAAAAAAGAATATCAGGTAGATATTGGTCAAGTACAGTACAACAACCTGTTCCTGAATGTGATGATTTAGAGCATGTTGAGAAAATAGGCAAGGCGGCTCTTGATTTTTTGGATTTAACACCATCTCAAATGGAAACATTCATTCACGAGTAAAAAAAAATTGTAATAAAAATTGTATGTGTTTTTTTTTATTATAAAAGGAAAAAAGAGAGAGAGAGAGTTCAAAGTTGTACATTCTTCTTTTGTTTGTTTTTATATAAAAATAAAAACAAGTAAAGTGTCAAGTGAAAAAGTATGTACAATTTTTTTTTTATAAAGGAGGATAAAAAGTATTACAGAAAAGAAAAATAGAAAGTTACTAAGTGACAATGGGAAAAATAAAAGGGGTAATCAAGTTCTTTGGTGTTGTTATCGTTACATTGTGTATAGGGTGGAAAACATGACAGTTGGTTGTCATGGTTTTTTTCGTCGTCATGAATTTGTTTCGGCATGTTTGTTGCATACTATTTTTGTAACAAAAAAAAATGAAAGATAGGTTGTGATCGGCCAAGGTTGTTATATTATTACGATAGCGTAAGCATCTGTTATTAAATAATGATTGTTTGGTTTCCATATAGTTTGTTTGTTATTATTCATCAGCCCTAAAAGTCTTCAAGAACAGACTGTACAGCTTCATGCATTCGTTTATCAAACTCGATAGTCAAGATACCAGGGATTTCAGATAACCAAGAATGTAACCATTGAGACATAAGAACAGCTTCATTAGTTTCAATAGATCGATGACGTGGTTTCTTTTTATGTTGTTGTTCAATAACTACGGAAGAAGATTCCACACTTTGATTTGTTTTTTTGGGTGAATTGAAAAAGGATGTTAAAGCAGCTAATAATTGTTCCAATTGTAATTGAGCTGACTTTTGACCTGTACAGTGAGCTAAATAACGATTATCTACAAGTGATTGACGAATAATTTTATCTGTTGCTTCGTCCACATTGATCATGTGTCCCAATTGTTCTGCTAAACGTTGATTCAAATGAATGACAACTCTATTCACACGTGTAGTGAGAGTTAATTCAGAAGAAGAAGCTAATTCCTCCATGGGAAGAATGACTTGTAAATCGGATTGAACTAATGGTCGAACAGAAGCCAATAGGTTCGAACGCACAAGAGTCAAGTGGTCATCTAAAGCATGAACAAATGAAGGTAAAGATGTTTTACACTGATCTAATTATTGAGATAAAGGAAAAGGGGGGGGAGTGGTTAAAGCTTTTAACATATAGTATTATGATAATTTTTAAATAGATTCAAAAATAAAATATATATTTTACCATGATTTGATACTTGATAATGTCGAACAGTCATAAATGAATGAGAAGCAGACGCAAAAATACTTTCAGTAACGGACTCCATCACTTGATCTACGATATCTTTATAATATTCAGATAAGCTGTTTTCTATAGCTAAATTGTTGGAGATACCCATCGTGTTGGTAGGAGAAGAAGAAGAAGAAGAAACGACGAAATGTTGTTGTTGTTCAAGAGGAACTGCAAAAGTACTGATGTTGAATAGTGTTGTAGTAACGAAAACTACACGTAACAAAGAGCGATGAGTGGGAATCATTTTTTTCTGTTGACTTTTGTTTGTAAAGGTGATTTAATATTATGACTTGATACGTTTGAGTAAGAGATTAAAAAAATGAAGGAAAGAGGATGGGGGCGAGAAGAATTATAAGCAAGAAAAAAGAGAGTAACTGTTGTTTGATAAAGGAAAAGGTTGTAGGGGGGGAGAGATGTTAAATCAAGAAGGAAAGTATAATTAACCAAAAAAAAAAAGAGAGAAGAAGAAAGAGGAACGAAAAAATGAATCACATTAATTATTATAGTAAGTGAATAGAAAAGGCTTATATAAATTATTCCATCTTGGTCTCTTTTTTCATGGAGTAACACAATTCTTGATGTTCTGAAAGAGAGTATATTTCAATATTCTGTTTCGAATTTGTTTTCCGTCCTATGCTTTTATATTCTCAACACACACACACACACACAATCACAATTGATGGGAGTTCTTTTTTTTATTTTCTCATACAAAATATATCATTATTATTATTATTATTATAGAATAAAACATCCAGTATAATGAATATATACTAAATAAATTTTATTAAAAACCAAAAGTATAGATATTATCAGATAAAAACATAGTAAAAAGCTCAAATAGAAATGAAAAACTAAAAAAAAAAACCCAGTAAATCGGGACGATAGATCCGTTCAGAAAAGAAAAAGATTGTTTGGAAAAGTCAACAAATCTTAAAGTGCCTTTACAAACTTGGATGGATTGATTATTATAATGGCAAAGCGTATTATAATTTTATATATAGCAGGTTAAAAAAAATGGGCTTAGCTATTAACATAACACACTTTTATAATTATAGCAAAGCCCCCATTATAATTACACACTTTTATTTCCAAATGGCCAACATAAAGAAAACTCAGCCTTCCACAAAGAAAATTAAAATTTATTAATCATATCATGCAGTTTTCTGTGCCTTGACCAATCGTCGCATATCTTGGAACCAACTACGTTCTTTCCATGCTCTAACATAAAAATCAATTTAATTTTTTAATTTGCTTCTAATTTACTCTCTCCTTTTCTTTTATTTCTACTTTTTCTTTGAAACTTACGTCGTACCAGCGACTACTAGGAAACACAGACCACCGATTGTGATATGTATCATTTTTTGATAGAATGTTCCCCAACCTATTGTTTCTTCACTCCATCGAGTGATCGCCCACGATCCAACAAATGCGGCAATGGTCACAGTACTTGGAAACCATTGTTTAATACTCATTGAATTCTTAGTAATGACAGTATTATCCCCACTGATGGAATTGTGTTGAAAATAACGTTGAATATAATTCCAACTATATGCAATACGTATAGAAAGATTCACCATATTGGCTAATACCAATCCGATAGCACCCATATTTAATATACTCATAAAGAAATAACCAGATGCCATAAAACATGCTGAAAAAACAATCATGTAGTAACTTAAAATGGTCAAATCATTTTTGGAAGCAGCAGCTTGTACAAACGCTTCAGTAATACCATTAATTCCCATGATGGGTACATATAAGCAATAGGCTGATAGAACAGCAGGTGCATTACGTTCGGTTGACCATTCTTTGCCTACCAGTAAATCGATCAATGTTGATGTATAATTTGTTGCAAAACATATAAATAAAAGGCCAAGCATCACGTGGAATCGAAGTACAAGAAGAATAACATCTTTGGCAGTCTGAGTATTTCGAGTATTTTTGGTAGTTAATAATTTAGAAAAAAATGTGCGACTCGCTTCTTCAAGAGGTTGAAAAAGTATTCGTACAATCAATGATCCTATTACCAAAAGGAAAGAACACAATTAGAAAATAGAAATATATTGTATATATTGTTTTTTTTTTCTAAAAAAAAAAAAAAACTACAACATTTACCATAATTGACAACAAATGCATAAACACCTTGATTATCATCTGTGCTTAATACTGAAATTAACATTTTATCTCCTTCTGTCAATACATGTTTCAAAAGAGATTGTTTGGTTAATGTTGAAGCCAAATTGAACATTTGAGTATCAAACCAATACGATCTATTATTTTATATAGTTTTAGTAAAAAAAAAAAAAGGAAAAACTATCCATTTCATTTCTTCCTCTTCTACATTTCTTTTTTTTTTTTACCTTCCATTATCATCAATTAATTTTCTTGGATATAAAATATGCATATCAATTTCATTTTGTTGAACTTTTTTAAAAAAGAATCCAAGATAACCAATCGCCATAGTTAATCCAAATACTAATTGAGCTACAGCGAAAGCTAATACACCATAACTATTATGATTGGATCCTAATCCAGCTTTAGAAGCACCTGCTAATGTCAGTCCAAAAGTAATAAAACATCGTAAAAGTACAGCAACCCCTTCTACTGAAACTCGAAGTTGAAAATAGAGTCGATTCATTGCCAATATAAATAAAGGTTCTACTAATAATTCGGCAAATGCAGCTATTCCAAATAATAGAACAGACGTACGATAATATGGATATTTTGTTGCTGTTATTGTATCAATAGTGGACAAGTAATAACCACAAGCAAGACATGTAGTAATAAGACCAAGAATGGTGGGAATATAAGCCAAGTTGGTTATTTTTTGTTCATTATTATTATTGTTGTTGTTGTTGTTACCAAGACGATCGTGTGTTTTATTGTTATTGTTGTCATTATTGTCGTCACCACGTAACAAAGCACATCGGAATCCTTCACGTGAAATGAATAAAATAGTTGAAAGAAGTAATTCTAACTTGACAGAAGCAATACCTAAAGTTTCAGCGGTAGTATATCGTAAAACGATCTGATGTAATCCGAATGTCAACATGCGTGATGCAAACTGTAAAAGTACTAAATAACCTGCTCCTTTCGCTGATGAGGCAAGTAAATCGTCATTATTATTATTGGTATTTGACGATAAAGGCGGTTGTTTTGTATCGTTACTTTTTTTGTTGTCTTGATCCATGCGCGCTGCTGATATATCATAAAAAATAGTTGTTTTGCAAGTTTTTATTGGATTTAAATTTGTAATTATGCGGAAACAGAAAACGGAGGGAAAAACCCCAATATATATATATTGTTCGGGAAAAGATACAAAGGGAAAAAAAGTATATCAAGTTAAATGAGAGATGAATTACAAGGGAACTTTCATTTTTGTTGTTATAGAATAATTACTATCCAAAGATAGTTAAAGTGGTCAATCATTTCTAATCGATAATGTCACACTTCAGGAAGGGGGCGGGGGGGGGGAAGTTCCGGTTATTTTATATTCAAGTTTTATGACAATATCAGTCTCATTATTATCAGCTATACATGAAAAACAAAATAGTCATTTGTATTATGGAGAGAATATTATACGTATAAGAAATAGTGAATTTTAACCTGACTTGTTATTTGTTACCCAACAATCCTTAGATTTTTGAAACAAATAAAAAAAAATTGTTGTAATTAACACATAGATCATGTGGACATAGTTGGTAAAAAAAAAAATGATACAATAGTATCGATACAGTAAATTTTTTGATTTTCTATAAGTACGTTAGTAGCTTATACTTTTTATTTCTCTTTATGCTTATAAAAATTACTTACTACTAATTTCTATCTCAATTCTTTTTACTGTACTCTAGATGTTATAAGAGATTATTGTCACAAAACAACATCAATGGTATCGAAAGAGAAAAAATGCTAATCAAAAGTATCTATTATTTTATATTTCGATCAAATTTATGTATCTACTACGTACTATTATAATAATGTGCTATTGCTTTATAGTAACTAATCGGGTATATATAAAAAAAGATTCTTACAAATATATTTTCTTCGTCATACATGTTTATTTTGATGCGTAGTATATATGTTGAAATTATTTATTTTATTAAAGACTTAATTACTTGAACACGTACTGATTTCAGCTTATTCCTGTCACCCAGTTCACAAAGTAAGAATTTGAGGGCAGCTGGAGAAAAGACGTAGGTGGAAGACGAGATTAAATACACATCAATGAAAGAGATAAGTTAAGAGGGAAGACTGAGATAAATTAAAAAGTTCAGAGAAGTAACAAAAATGGAGTATGTCAAAACGGGAGAAGGAATGAATACGGGCGCGCCAAAATGCATAGTCAGACCGAGGGCGTGACCCGTAATAAATATACTTTCGTTGTACATTAGACGTCCACATTGAATATATATATATATATATATATATATATATGGTCCACAACAATAACTATGATAATATATAGTATAATAACACAGATGTAGCAAGAATGTTTTTTTTTAAAAAAAACACACCAGTTTTGCATTGATATAGAGATGCTTCACAAGCAAATAATTTAACTTCAACATGAAAAAGGCTTCCACCATCGATTTCCTCTTTTTCCGCCTGTCGGAAACTCAACACTTTTTTTTGCTTCTTTCACTTTTTTAACGCTACTTTATACTATGAGCAATTTTTATTGGAAAGCTGGCAGTTTACTTGGTAAAAAAAAATATAATCTATGCATAAACATTTATGATATTAAAGATAACTAACGATATGAAACAAACAAAAAAAAAGGGCTTAGTGCAGTAGGTCTTGGTGCTTTTGGTGCCCATGGTTTGGTTAAGGTTGTTGGTGACGATGCAACAAAACTTAAGGTAAAAAATAAATAAATAAATCGTTTCGCTTGTTCATTACAATAGATTAACAATCCAGTAATGTGTATATGTATATAGAACTGGAGTATGGCGGCCCATTACCAACTCATGCATGCTGTTGCCATTGTAGCTATATCGTCCATTCCTTCAACTGTTAGACGCATTCACCCTGCTGTCTTACCCTTAATGTTGGGTGGTACTATTGGTTTCAGTGGTTCTATTTATTTGTTAACATTAAAACGTGATCAGTTCCGTTTCCTCGGTCCAGTAACTCCACTCTCAGGACTTTCCATGATGGCAGGTTGGGCAGCTCTCTTATTATAATTTAATTGAAAAAAATATATATTTCGTTTGCAATATTATAGTAAAAAATTATATCAATTTCAAGCTTCTTTATGTCAAATGAGTGGGTAAACCAAATTGAGTTAGAAAAGAAAGTTAGGGGAAGGGGTGGGGGGTAGCTAGCACTACCAGAGTATAGGAAGAGAGGATGGTAGTTATAGAGATAAAACGATTTGACTTTATTTTTTTTAATAGCCAATGATGGCCAGCGACATAATGGAATGGGTAGGAATTGTTATTTTTTTTTTAATAGGTTTTTACTAACTAATTACTTTCGTGGTGAAAAGTGAGGAAGCTTTATTAACTATCGAAATTACATTATTTGTAATGGATAGAATATCATACCACAAAAGTATTTCCTCTGCCATTTTATTTTTCATTTTTTCTAAAAATGTTACGTATAATAATGTATCGAAAGGTGAATATATTATTTCAAGTATATATATTTAATTATATGAATAGAGTCTACTGATTTTCGAAAGGATGCTCGATGTTTTCATATGTTCCTATGGTATTTTTGTCGATTAGAGTATATTGATACATCCCATAACCATGCACACACGATTCACCTATGAAAGAATTCTAATATCAGATGCCTTCTTGTGACATAATCCATATGGAGCGAAACTTATGATAATTATTATAGTCGTAACAGATAGAGTGAAACGATGAGAAACTCATCAGGTGGAAACCAACCATTGTTATTTATGGTAACACAGTAATAAACGAAGAGTTCAAGATCTCGCTTGTTGATGCAATGCGAATTAGATAGTAGTAAATTTTATCTATATTTTTCAAAACAACTTGGCAAGGTACATATACCATGCTATATTAGAGAAATCTTCTTATTGGAGGAGGAGGAGGGGGGTTCGTTATATATATATATATAACAGTTAGGTACATGCATATGAATATTTTTTAATGCATGAATTGTGTTGAGACACGTGATGATGTATTGTAACTTAAAAAAAATATTGACTGCACTGAATATAGAAAGTTCCAGATAATTAACAATACCGCAATACAAATACCCACTTTTGTTCTCTACCTAATCAACCTAGATAATTATAGCTGAATTTTTCATATCAATGAAACATGAAATGGTTTCTCCACTTGTACGTTTCTTTTCTTTTTTAAAAATAAATAAAGCTTATATAAGTCTCAAATCCTTTCTCATTGTTTAAAAAGAACCTTTGATTTGAAAAATATAAAATATATATATATATATATATATATATTTTATTTATTTTATTATATAAAAAGACTCTCTTTCTCAAAGGGGATTGATAAACTATTTTTCTTTTTTTCTGTTTGTAATAAAGGTAATTTCAAAAAACTGGGCAAATAAATTGACTAATTAAAAGAAAAAAAACCAAAAGTAAAAAAACAACAAAAAAAAAAAAACATTATAATTTTTTTTAAGCCTTGACAGCTTCGGCTTCCTTTTCTTCAGAAGTAGCCAAATGAGCCTTCAAAACTTCCATGGCTTCAGCAATCTTGGCATCCAAAGCACTTTGGTCTTCCAAAAGGTTCAAAAGTTCGCTGTTATCCATTTCTAAAAGCATACCAGTGATCTTACCAGAGAATTCAGGTTGAGAAGCATGGCTATATAATAATAATAATAATTTATGAGATTTTAATATGAATTCGATTGATATAAACTACTTCTTTTTTTTTTCTCTATGAAAAGAAAAAAAAATTACAACTTACATCAATGGATACAAACGTTCACCAAGCATTTGTTTTTGAACTTCAGGGGAAGCAGCAGCCAAAGCAGAAGCATTCAAGCCATTACCATTAGCTTGTTGTTGCTCTTGAGGAGCAGCAGTACCGTTGGTAGCTGCAGCAGCAGAGGCATTACCACGACCTTGCGAGGAGAACTTGCGCTGGCCAGCAGCTTGAGTACGACCACCAGCTTGGTTAGCAGCGCCACCACGAGCAGGACGAGGTTGACGAGGAGGACGACCTTGCATGTTGTTAGGTGAGAAACCTTGGGGACCTTGGGGATAACCAGGAACAGGCATTTGTTGGCCTTGTTGAGGTTGAGGAGCCCAGCGAGGACGGGGCATCATACCATTAGGTGGGAAAACAGGGCGCTGACCTTGGGGCATGAAACCGTTGGGAGGAGCGTAGAACATAGGGGCACCAGGCATGTAACCGGGACCACCAGGCATGGGAACAGCCTATGATTATTATTTTTATTTAAAATATAATAAAATAAATAATTAATCAGCTTATTATTATTTTCTGATATCCTAATCCGATTAAAACAAATAATAACCCAAAATCCCCCATCCACATATTTTTATCACCCAATAATCATAATGCTAATTTTACCTGTTGCATACGCATTTGAGTACGTTGAGCCATTTGAGCTTCTAATTGACTACGACGCACTTCCTTACGTTGAGCCAAAGCAACATAGATGGGCTTGGAGCCAATCATGCGACCATTAGCTTCAGTAATGGCACGAGTAGCTTCATCAGGTTCAGAGAAGCAAACGAAACCAAAACCTTTGCTGTTATTCTTATCATCACGCATGACCTTGGCAGAAGTAATAACACCATAAACGGAGAATTCTTGACGTAACTTTTCATCATCAATTTCATCATCCAAGTTCTTGATGTACAAATTAACACCTTGGTACTTGGCCAACTTTTCCAACTTGGCTTGTTCGTATTGTCTTCTCAATTCTTCTTCACGCTCAACCTTCTTTTGAGCACGAGCGACGAACAATACCTTACCATTGTGTTCCTTTTCGTGAAGTTCATTCACAGCCTTGCGAGCATCTTCAGAATTTTCAAAGTTGACAAAACCAAAACCCTTGGATTTGCCATCTTCATCCTTTTGAATCACGGCCGAAGTGATAGGACCATACTTCTTGAACATATCTTCAATTTCGGAATCGGAAACTTCAGTATCCAAGTTCTTGACATAAACGTTAGTGAACTTGGCCTTAAGTTCTTCGATCTTGGCTTGACGTTCCTTACGAGGGACATGGTGACCAACATAACTAAATAAAATCAATCAATCAATCATTTGTGTGTGTGTGTGTGTGTGTGTTAATCATCCATAAATTAATATACCCCGTTCATACTACATATTCTTTCACATATATATTTTCTCTCTCTCTCTCTCTCTCTTTCTCTCTCTATTCCTATCCTACCCCTTCACTCCTTATTTTCCAAAAATGAAAACAACATTTTTATCCCTTTTTTTTTTAGTCTTCATATTACCCAATATATAAATTTTACTTACACCTTCTTATCATTCAACAACATGCCATTGACATGTTTAATAGCACTATCGGCAGCATCTTCAGTTTCATAATGAACGAAACCATAACCCTTGGAGCTACCAGTTTCATCCAAAGCAATCTTACAAGACAAAATGTTACCGAAAGCAGAGAAAGTATCATGAAGAGCCTTGTTATCGATAGAAGGATCAAGATTCTTAATGAAAACGTTGCCACTTCCAGTCTTGCGAAGGGAAGGATCACGTTGAGACCACATGATACGGCAAGGTCTACCCTTAACCAAAGTGTAGTTCAAACTTTCCAAAGCACGTTCACCTATGTTTTTAATAATTAATATTTCAATTAGTCTCTCTTTTTCAATGGATTCAAAATCTAAAGTTTAAATATAATAAAAAAAAAAAAAGCTAAAATATAATTAATATTATTTTATTTTTTTTGTTTACCATCAACAACATTGTGGTAGTTGACATAAGCATAACCCAAACTACGACGAGTGACAGCATCGCGACAAACACGAATGGAAGCAACTGGACCGACCATATTGAACATTTCGAAAAGCATAGCTTCGGTCACGGTAGGATCAAGTTCACCAACATACAAAGAAGCCGAAGGAGAAGGAGCGGCATTAGGGTTAGGTGTTGCTGTTGTTGAACTACCAGTAGCTTGAGCTTGAGCGATCTGTTGTTGTTGTTCAGCAGACAATTGTTGACTACCTTGAGCTTCGGCAGGAGTAGGGTTAGCGGGAGCAACAACGGGAGAAGACATGATGGATTTTATTTTTTAATTTTTTCGTTAATTTATAAAATTGGGGGGGAAATTATGGTTTTTTTTTTAAAAATATTTTTAGTTTTTTTTTATAGGTTTTTTTTATATGTTTTTATAAAAAAATAGGCAAGCCCTTTAAGAAAGAAGAGGAAAAAAAAAAAAAAAAAAGAGAAAGTTTTTTTTTTTTTTTTTTTTTTCTTGGAAGAAGTTTTGTTAGAGAAAGAAACCCAAAAAAAAAAATCGACAAGTCCAGTTCTATTTGAATTCAATTTTTTTCTGATAAAGAAAAAAAAAATTTTGTTGTGTTGAAAAATCTTAACCAATCATTTTTTTTTTTATGAAAAAAAAAAAAAAAAAAAAACTGACAGCTTTACAGCTTTTCATTCAATTCATTCATTGTGTTTTGAAGTAGTAACTTCTATTTTCGGATAATTTTTTTTTTTCTTCGTTGTTGTTAATTATTTATTTTACTATAATATAATGAGTGTTATGAAAAGAAGTATTGATTATTTTGAATAAACTACTCTTTTTTTTTGGTGTTAAGAACAATAAGGGAATAAAATAAAAATAAAACAGGACCCTGCTTTTTCAGGGAAATTGGACTTTTGATTCCGCCTGGACAAGAACGATTAGGTACTGGGAACATGTTAAAAAAAATTATCCTGACCGTTACTGAGGAAAAAACTTCCCCCTGTTAATAACTGGATTCTATTTAATTTACTATTGAAAGACTATTAATTATAGAATAGAATTATTTTATAAAATGGATAAACATATTTATTAAGAATGTTCCATCTTCCCAAAAATCATAATACATTAACAACAATTTATACATTAACAACAAATTTTAATAAAAGTTCTATCAACGTAGTTATGGTGATGGATCAACTTGGACTCATGCTCTTTCTTTTTTCCCAACAAAGGTAGTATCCATGGTGATCAATAACCTATTAAAATGAACCATAATATATCTTTCTTCATCTATGCCGATGCAACGGGGTAGATAATCATATATATATATATATTATATTACTTTCATACCTACAAATATGTATTCATTTAGATCAGATAAATTAATAAATTCGAAATAGTGAACAACAAGCATTAACAAGCCTTGATCTACTAAACTGTTGGAAAAGAATAATGGATATACAGTAATAGATTGTAAAATCAAAGAGTTTTTTTATATACTTTTAGTATATTTAAAAAAAAAAAAAAAATAAGAACTCAAAAGTGTAAGAATAGAAAAATGAAAAGAAATTATACCACTCTTTTTTTTTTTTACAAAATCTCCTAGATAAGAGTTGTTTTCCAAGATAAAAAAAAAAAAATTAAATGCTTAAATTTAATTGACATATATATTATAAATTACTTAATTTGATGGATTAGAAGGAAACCAAAAAAAAAAAACTTATTGTTATTACATTGAACACAAATGCTACATTAAAATAAACTTGAAGGGAGAAACAGGGGACCTAATCTGGTGTAACGAAGTACATTTTTATAAAAAAAAAATGAAAAAATAGCTCTTATAAAATGGTTTTATATTTTGTTTGTGTTACTATGTTACACTAATCTTATATTTAACTATCAAAAAGAAGAATAAAAACTTTCAATCCATTGAAAAACCTATTTTTTTTTTTTTGTTGTTGTTGTTATTTTTTTATTCACTCTTTTTCTTTCTTATTTTATAACAAATAATTAAGATAGTCGCAATATATTAGAAGGCGGCAAACTCACCCCCTTTTCTTTTTTTAACAAATTACAACGTGTGATTTTTATTTTTATTATTATTATTATTATTCTTTTATTGTTTATTTGCGAACCTATCTGATGATATGGATCACACCTGTTTTAGCCAGCTACTTGTTTAGTTTGGTAGCAGGTTTAGAACTTACAATTGATCCCAACTATGTTGCCGATGCAGGTAAATCAGTTCAACGCGCTCAATCAAAATATGCACGATATTACGATGCACCATTACACGGCAATGTCTATGGTGCGGACGATATAAGAATTAACACTGTACAAAAACAAAACGGTGCCATTCCATTGAATGAGAGTGGTTATGATCTCGAATACTATGGAACTGTTTCTGTCGGTACACCAAGTCAAAAACTTAAACTTAATTTTGACACTGGGTCTTCTGACCTTTGGTTTGGTAAATAGAATTTTTTCAATAAGAACATTTCATATATATATATATATATATATAATGAAATACTAAAATAATAATTTTTAGCTTGCATAAAATGTTTATCATGTGGAACGACACGAACTAAATACAACCCATACGCATCTATTTCATATACTCATACGCTTGGAAGTTGGACCATTACTTATGGAGATGGATCGACAGCAGGTGGTCACGTCGGCTATGATACTGTTAATTTAGGTGGTTTCAATATCAAACGACAAACATTACAATTAGCATCTTATCGTTCTCAAGTTTTTGAAGATTGTCCAACCGATGGTATTTTAGGTCTTGGTTTTAATTCAATAGCAACTATTCCTCATGTCGTTAGTCCTATGGAAAATTTAATTCGTCAACAACTCATTAATCAACCTATATTCAGTGTCTATTATGGAAAAGCTTCTGAAGGGGGTGGGGGTGGTAAATATAAAACCCAATGTTTCTTTAATATCACCGCTTTTGCTATAAAAAAAAAAAGTGATTAATAATAATTTTACAAATTATATATAGAACTTTTATTTGGCGATTATAATCCGAAGCATATTGCTGGAAATCTTACCACGATCCCTATTGATAAATCGGAAGGTAATAAAAAAAAAAAATTGAATGGGATCGATATAGCTGCATATATACTAACATAACAAATAACACAACTATAATTTTTTTTTCTTTTTTTAGGTTTTTGGGGTGTCAATGTTGAATCAATAAGTACTGGAAACGAAACATTTGGCAAAAATTTAACTGCTATTGTTGATACGGGAACCACTCTTTTAATCTTACCCGATGATATCGCACAAACAGTAGCTAAAAAATATAATGCTACAGATAATGGCAATGGAACATTTAAAATTACGTGTGATAAAAGCAAACTTGAACCACTTGTATTTACTATAGCTAATACTAAATTTATGGTTCCACCCGATTCGCTTATTTATGTGGAACAAGATAAATCATGTACAGCAGGTTTTGCTTATGCTGGTATGCCATTTACAATTATTGGTGGTGCATTTATCAAAAATCATTATATTATATTTAATGTACAAGTTCCTCATATCCAAATGGCTCCTTCAAAACGATGTTAATTTCTAATCACTATGACTATGATAATCTTCATCTCCTAATATTTCGATTCCTCCTCCATCATCATCCTCCTCCTCCTCCGAATACGAATTTGATTTATCCTTCAAATTATCATGAGGTTTCGTTGTTATAGTTGTTTCTTCTTGTACAGGTACACTGGAAGTCTTTTTATTTGTCCTATCACCACTGGTAGTTGTGATATGATCAGACTATATAAATATTCCCCGTTCCCCCCACACACACATTCACACAAACACACATATATTATGCATATAGATCCATACACACACACACACACACACACACACACACACACACGAATTATTGTATTATTGTCATTATTAAGTTATTTTCATAAACTATGATCCAAATATATAGAGCTTTATAAATAAATAAATATTATTTTTTTCTTTTACCTGTAAGAATGCATTTTCATCATCTTTAAGAAACATATCTAGTCCAGAAGTATCTGCACCTTCTAATCGAACAGAATCAAGGGATGCAGCTGTTTTATTAGTGGTGCCATTATCCGTATCTATATATAGATATGTAAAATATCAGTATCATTGTACTATTAATTAAAACAAAAAAAAAAAAAAACGAATTATATATATAAAAAAAAAAAAGGCAAATTTACGGGAATAAAGTGAAGATACTTCATTTTCTCTACGTCTTCTATAATCTTCTAGTTCTGCATTAAATGTAGCTTCATATAATTCAACACGTTTTTTTGTTTGTGTATCATTATGTTCTTCATAAGCATCTTTAAGAAAAGATTCTCGACGTGCTATTTCCATTCTATAAGTAAACAATTTTCCCCCGCAGTGATTAAAAATAAGAATTTGATTAAAAAAAAAAACACAAAATGAACATGTTCTCCTATTTTTTTTTTAAAAAAAAAGAAAACTTTTTACCTTTTTTCTGCTAATTCTTCTTTTGCCCGAATCTTTTCTTGTCGTTTCCATGCTTCAAATTCTCCACGAGCATGTTCAGCTGTTGCTTCTTCTATTCGATCTTCTAATGTTTTCAATTTACTTTTCAAATCAACTATAGAATACAATTTTTTTTTTTTGGTTTGTTGAACGAATAGATACATTGACTTATTTAGTTTTAAATCATACATCAGGACACTATATAATAGTGAAACCCAAAAACCCCAACCACACCCCAATTTACCAGCTATATCACTAAGAGAATGAAGTTCAGATTGTATTGTAGTAAGATTATTAGGTATATCATCCATTTTTTTACAAGTATCAGTATGGTGTTGACATTGTTCAAGCAATATAACTAATAAACGATCCGCTACCTATGTAATATCCCATTCATTAATTTTTTTTTTCCCCCATCGAATCGAAAAGTTTTTATCCAAAGTTAAAAAAAAAAAAATCCATTTACTTCAAATTTACTGAAATTCGCATGGTTTTTTTCATGTATATCAACCCAATCATCCCGATACCTAGGAAATATTATAGTATCTTAGTTTATCTGCTCTTTGTATATGAACTCTCTCTCTCTCTCTCTATATATATATATATATTCTTTGAACTTTTACTTTTCAATTAACTCTGCAACTGATTCAAGTTCTATAATGGACGGTCGAGTAATTATTATTTCATGGCGTGGTACAGATGAAGAGGTTGTTGTAGCAGTAGTAGTAGATGATGGACTATATATGATATAATAGTGTATATTATAATTTTAGTCACGACAGTCCATTATTATAAACAAATTCTTACTTTACTCTGGTCGATTAAGTAATAAGTTTTGAAATTCGGATCGGATTGCTTCTAGTCTATTAAACAAAATGTGGAAATATAAGTTATTGTTTGTTATTTTTTTTTATTGTTATCGGTCTGAATAAACAAGTTGTCTTTTTTTTTTTTTACCGTTCTAATCCACGCGTTCGCCATTCCTCTTCATTTATTCTATAATTCATACATTGCCATATAATAATAATGAATAAAAAGATTAAAGAACCCCCCCTTTTATATATCACATATGCTAAATTACCCTACTGAGTCAGATATTGAACGAATGTTATTAGGTAGAATATTTTTAAACTGTCCAAACATGGTTTTTACTTGTAAAGAAATAGGATATGATAATATATATATAAAAAATTGGATCCGAAAGAGTTTATTCCACCCCGTGTTTTGAGTGTACAGTGTCGCAGAATCCCATATTCACTTTTTCGGGAATTGACTTGATTCATCCATTATAAACTGTATATTCTATTATACTTGCGTAATAAACTATATCGTTTGCTTGTTTGGTTTTATATATATATATATCTCAGGAACAAATATTTCATAATAATAATAATAACTTTTATTATTCTTCTCATTATAGCTATTTTTTCCTCTTTTTTTACGATAAACGGATTATTTTTGGGATTGTATATATGTAGATTTCAGTAAAAAAAAAAATCGCTATATCAAATAAAATAAGGATAGT
Source organism: Circinella minor (assembly GCA_016758965.1). Classification (NCBI taxonomy): domain Eukaryota; kingdom Fungi; phylum Mucoromycota; class Mucoromycetes; order Mucorales; family Lichtheimiaceae; genus Circinella; species Circinella minor. The sequence continues at coordinate 55,609 of JAEPRB010000140.1, read as the reverse complement.
AAGTATTCATGCAACATATAATCTATCGATAATTGACAACAAATAACATAATTTTTGCATGAAAATAGTGATATACTAACTACTAAATATATGCGTAAAATGGATTCATACTAAGTCATTCTTGGATATAATATATAGTTACTTATGATATCATAATTACTCGATCGTTATATATAATCCATTATTATAATCATTCACATTTAATTATTTGATTAGTTTATAATGTTGATATAATATACTTTTATATCAAAAAAAAAAAAACTAATAAATTGTTGTTATTTGCTTGTTTTTTTTTCTTTTTTTTTCTTTTTTTGTCAAATCAATTCCTCAGTGGACACCTTTAAAAACAAATGATTTTTTATTGTTCTTTTTCTCTTTTTCTTTTTTTTTTTCTCAAAAACTAAAACTTTTTTTCCCAACTCTCCCACCACCCCCCCTACTCTTGTTCTTTGTCAAACAGATATTATTATTTCTATCATACATGAAACTTACTACTGGCATTGTTAGTATTGTGTTGGCTATCCAAAAACTTGGTTATAATACCGTTCTGGCAGATGGTCAACAATATCAACAAGCGGATGGTCAATGTGCTTTCCAAATTAATAAAGGAACTGGTCAAGATGCTAAAACAGAACAAATGGGAGAGTTTACTATCAATCCAGCTACAAGTGAATTTGAAACAACCAATTTTGGTCAACGTGTAAATAATAGTGAAAGTTTGAAGGCAGGTTTACGTGGTCCTACTTTAATGGAAGATTTTATGTTGCGTGAAAAGATTATGCATTTCGGTAAGTTTAAATTATATATATAAGTAGATGTGATGTTGAAGGTTTCACTATACTAAATTTTATATACATTGTATTGAATGATAAAAGATCATGAACGAATTCCTGAACGTGTAGTTCATGCGCGTGGTGTAGGTGCTTATGGTTATTTCGAATCTTTTGCTGATTGGTCTAATCTTACTGCTGCTGGATTTTTGAGTGAAGCTGGTAAAAAAACCCCAACATTCACACGATTTTCTACAGTGTTGGGTAATAAAGGTTCAGCAGATACTGTACGTGATGATCGTGGTTTTGCTACTCGATTCTATACCGAGGAAGGTCTTTTTGATCTTGGTAATGTATATAAAGCTTTATTGATGTGTAACAGAATAATAGGATATAAAAATAAACTAAATATATATTATATTGTTGTTATAATAAAATTATTAGTTGGCAACATTATTCCACCTTTCTTTGTTCAAGATGCAATCAAGTTTCCAGATTTGATTCATGCAGCTAAAATGGAACCTAATACAGATACACCTCAAGCAGGAACAGCTCATGAAACTTCTTATGATTTCTTTGCGTATGTATATTTTTTTAAAAGTAAAAGAAACTTACCCAACCATTTTAATTCATTTTATTCCTGTTTTTTTTTTTTCTTTCAATAGTGAGTTCCCAGAGACACTGCATACTGTTATGTGGGTTCTTTCACCTCGAGGTATTCCACCTAATTTTAGACAAGTAGAAGGATTTGGTATACATACATTCCGACTTGTTACCGCTGAAGGTAAACCGGTATTTGTTAAATTCCATTGGAAACCAATGCAAGGTTTATCCAATCTTCTTTGGGTAAGTTTCTAAATAGATATTAAGTAAAAACGAATGAACAAAGAGTCCCCCCCCCTATTCTTATTAATAATTATTATTATTTTTAATATCTTTATAGGATGAAGCACAAAAGATTGCAGGAAAGAACAGTGATTTCCATAGAACAGACTTGTATACTGCTATTAACAAAGGTGATTATCCAGAATGGGAACTGGGTGTCCAAATTATTCCTGAGAAAGATGAATTCAAATTTGATTTCGATTTATTGGATCCTACCAAACTTGTTCCTGAAGATTTGGTACCCGTGACTAAATTGGGTCGATTAGTTTTAAATCGAAATGTGGAGAACTTTTTCTCAGAAACGGAACAAATTACTATGCATCCTGGACATATTGTCAATGGTGAGTTATTATTATACACTACTTTTATTATTCATACCACAAAGATAGAGTGCTAATATATATATATATATAATAGGTATTGGTATTACAGATGATCCTCTTTTACAAGGTCGTTTGTTCAGTTACCTTGATACTCAATTGAATCGTATGAGCAGCGCTAATTTCATGCAACTCCCCATTAATCGACCTTTGAATCAAGTAACTAATAACCAACGCGATGGCTTTATGCAATCAAACACATACAAGGGCAACGTAGCCTATTTTCCAAATGGCTTAAATAACAACAAACCTGATGTTGCTAGTCATGCCAACGGTGGATATATAGAGTATCCAGAACGTGTCGATGGACGAAAAGAACGTGGACGAGCCCCTAGTTTCTGGGACTTTTATTCACAAGCTCAACTTTATTGGAACTCATTAACACCTGCAGAACAACAACAAACAGTAGATGGTTTCCGATTCGAAGTAGGTAAATCTAAATCTGTTGACGTCCGTAAACGTTTTGTGGATCGTTTGAATCAAATCGATAATAATTTGGCACGTCGCGTCGCTTACGGAGTGGGTGTTCCTTTACCTGAAAAGGTAGTTGAAAATCCTGGACAAACGGATAGTCATTTGTCCATTCAAAAGTATCCCAAGCCAGACAATATTCGTACACGTAAAGTAGCCATCTTGACTGCTCCTGGTACAAATCAAGAAGAAGCCAAGGCCATGTATGATTATTTGGTTAGTGAAGGCGCTTATCCTGCCTATATTGGTGTTCATCAAGGCGAACAAGATGGTCTTCACATTGATCATACCTATGTTACCGATTCATCTGTTCTTTATGATGCTATTTATGTTCCTGGTGGTGCTGAAGGTATCAAGTTCTTAACTGAAACAACTGCTCTTTTCCCAATGGATGAACCTAAAGTGTTTGTCATGGATGCTTATCGTCATGGTAAACCTATTGCTGCATCCAGTGAAGGTACACACTTCTTTGAAATTGCTGTGGAAGGTATGACTCACTATAATGGTACAGAAGGCGTTATTCTTGGTCCTGAACAAAATATTAAACAAGATTTCAAGGAAGCATTAATTACACAACGATTCTGGAGTCGTCTTCCTCTTGATAAAGATATCTAAGATTATACTATAAAAAATAATAATAGTTTTCCAATAATAATAATAATAATAATAATAATAACAATGAAATTCTATAATTTTTTTTTTCCTGATTTTTTTAAAAAAAAATGGTATTGCTACTTTTTTTATTTTGAAGAGATCAAATAATGGGTTTTGTTTGCGTATATGTAGTTTTTTTTTTTTTTTTGTATGTGTTTGACTTTCTGTATTTGGGTCTTTTGTGTGTTTGTGTATGTGCGTGTATCCGGAAAAAATGTATGAGAATTGTGTATTAATATAATTTCATCTTTTTTTTTTGTTTGCTTAAGCAGTTCGTTGGCTATTGGGAAAAAAAAATAAAGTAATTAAATAATGGGGTTAGAATAAATTTATATTCAAACAAAATTTGACAATAATACTAAATAAATAAATAAACTTACCGAGGAGCACATCGAATGATATTATCTACTCGAAGAATCATTTCAGCAGCTTCTGATGCTGAGAAAAGAACTTGCTTTTTCAACTTGAATGATTCAGTAATACCCAGTTCACGTACATCAGCAACACGACCATCTACCATATCCAAACCAGAAGTAGCCTTTCCTTCATAATGTGCAGCTCTCAATTGAGCAACAAGTTCAGAAGAATCGAAACCTGCATTGTCAGCAAGAATAGTAGGCATTTGACGAAGAGCCTTTGCAAAGGATTCAGCAGCAATAGCCTTCTTACCAGCTGTCTTTGCGGCAGCATCATCAACAGCCTTGGACATCATCATTTCAGTACAACCACCACCAAGAACAGTACGGGGTTCTTGAACAGTTTGAGAAAGGACAGACAAAGCGTCGTGAAGAGAACGTTCAGCTTCATCCAACAATTGTTGTGTAGCACCACGTAAAACGACAGTACATGCTTCACCAGCGGCAACACCAGAGAATTTAATAAGCTATATATACATGTATTGAAAATTATCATCAGTATATGTCTTTCACCTTCTTTTTTTTTTTTTTTTTTACACAAATAAATAGAGTGTTATTATTATTTATTACCTTATCTTCACCAATAATAATTTCTTCAATTAAATCACAATGACCCAACTTGACAAGTTCAGGATGATCAAAAGTAGATGCAATTTCACCACCTAACATAATAATGACATTCATATATGAGTTATCAAGAACAACTTATATCATGCTATTGATAGATAACCATGTATCCCATTTTCTTTTTCTTTTTTTCTTTTTTTACCTGAAACCAAAGCCAATCGTTCAACACCTTCAAAATCAGCATGTTCAATGCTTGCAATACCAGCATCAGCAAGCAATTGTTCAGGCCAGTTATAAATCAATTGTCGGTTGACAAAACAGTTGATACCATGGGCCTTAATCTTTTCAACCTTTGCCTTCATCTTATCACGTTCAGCACGTTCTAATTCAGCTAATTTACCAGTAGCATCTACACGAACACGAGCACCAAAGATCTTGATTTTATCGGTATCCATAGCTGTACCAATGATAAATATATGTATGTGTGTGTTACTATCATGAATATGTGTCATCTCCTCCCCCCCTTCCCTTCTTTTAAAACAACAAAAAAAAAAAAAATTCAAAGAACTTTACGTGTATTTGCAATCAAAATCTTTGCGTTTTCGATACGCTTGGGACAATTGACACCAATCTTTTTGTCCAAAATAAAACCTTCATCAAGGTATGAATCAATCAATCTACCACCAGGTTTCTTGATGATTTGAATATTTTCCAAGTTGGTTGAACCCTTTAATCGAAGTACAGCATCCACAGCCAATTTAGCAAAATATTCCTTATCTTGAGACAATACCTTGGAACTCAAAGTAGTTTTAGCAATATTAATTAAATCTTGACGGAAAGCATCTTGATCAGCACTATGATCTACTGCACTTGCTTCCAATGCTTTATAAGCAGCGGCTGAAGCCAAACGATATCCTTCAACAATGGTTTGAGGATGAATACGTTGATTGACAAGACGTTCTGCTTCACGTAACAATTCGGCGGCTAAAACACAAACAGAAGTAGTACCATCACCTACTTCATCATCTTGAACTTTAGAAATGTTGACCAAGATTTTGGCTGCTGCGTTATCCAAAGCAATTGATTTTAAAATGGTAGCACCATCGTTAGTAACCAAGATTTCACCTGATGCGGCAGATTGCAAGATCTTGTCCTATATATATATATAAAATAGATGCGTATAACAATATACAACAGAAACTATATTTCAGTAAACTATATACTAATTATGGTTTATCTTCCCCATCCCAACCTTCCACCTCCCCCCCTTTTTTTTTTTCTTTTTTCTTTTTTTCTTTTCTCTAATCAGTGATCAAAAATAAAATAAAAAGTGAATGATGCTAACCATGCCCTTTGGACCCAAAGTGCTCTTTACAAGATCACCGACAGCGATGGCACCGATGAAAGATGACTATAATAATAACATGAATAAAACAGATGATTAGATTTATAAAAAAAAAAAAAATATATATATAGACGATGATTACGTCAATGTATACGTATATATATAATAATGATGTTGGAAGTTTTTATTATTATTACCAAACGCGCATTCTCGGCTCTTTCTTCTGTTGCTTGGTCTTGAAAAATTTGTACGGGTGCAAGAGACTATATAAAATAAATGATGTTAACGTAAAGTCCCCCCTAAAGATCAGATTTCGCTTTTTTTTTTTTAAAAAAAAAAAAAAAAGAGAGAGATTACCATTTTATATGAAATATATATGGCCTGTCAGAACCTGTCAAGAAAAAAGAAAACGTGTATTCCCAACTCTCTCTCTCTTTTTTTTTTTTTTGCTGTCGCGTCCTTAAATTTTATTATACTTTAAAAATTGCGGAGTATTTGGTTTTTGTAGTGTTACGTCCCTCGTGCCTTGCTTTGCTCAGAGTGGCTGCTGATTCTTCTTTTCCCCCCTTTACTGCTCAAATGTTCCCAAGCTTAACTGAGTTAATGGGGGGGGGGGGGTTTTGAAATTTTTTCCCTTTCTATCCTTTTTTTTTTTTTTCATCATTATCCCAACTATCATCTATTGTACGCCAAATAATATAAACTACTTTTTTTTTCAAATAGAAAAGATAAAGTAGTCACTATAAATGTCCACAAGATATAATAAAAAAGACTATAAAAAGCCACTACCTCATAATCGTTTTTTTTTTTTTTTTTTTTCAAAATGTTTAAAAATGATAGCAAAAAAAAAAAAAAGAGTGTGTGTATTTATATGAAGGAATAATAAACAAATCTCTATCACTAATACTTGCATGATTTAAATAATGTTTCTTTATTAACATTATTCAGGGTGAAACAGGAACCAAATTCTGGAAAATTATTGCTAATATGTTGTAAAATAAGGGAATTGCTACGGACACCCCACAAATAATAAAGCTTTTTAGATCATATAAAATTATAGTAATAGCGTTATCAATACCAATAACGCTTATTTGACCGCTCATATGTTGTAACATTAAAAGTATACTACAGTACACAACATTATTCCTTGTTTGTGTCTTGTCTTCATATATCATCTCCCACTTGTGTACATAATAATGATATAGTGAGAAAAGATAAGAAGAAGTATTGACTGTTATCATAAAAAAGTTGAGTTGCTAAAATATGTAAGTTCCATTTAGACATTTTTAAGTTTTATAACGATAATAACTACTGTATAGATAATGTATAAATGGCTGGATACGTCGTACGATGTAATTATTATACGTTTATCAAATTGTTGTGTGTCTTTGAAAAAATATAAAAAGTGGGATAGCTGAAATTACTTAATATACTAGTATGTTTTTGGAGATGTTCGTAGCAATTCCCGTTGTAAGAATCTAAAGGTACTTTTGTAGTGTACTAGCAAAAAAGTTAAATTTGTTGTCAAGGTTAATATGAGTCAGTCCTATAAATTTACGTATCTTGTAACATTAGTTCATCAATGTCATTGAGTATATAATATCCTTGTACTAGTATAAGGACGACAAAGATCAAAGTTGTATCACTGGCTGGGTAAGATACGTACAAAGTACATCATGATTAATTCATAGTTGTATCAAGGTAGAATACACTAGACGACAACAAATTAATTCATACATAGTATAGATATTTATAGATAACAAAGTTATTATGTACAACGGGTATCAAAGTCAAATAAACGATTGTTTTTGTTTGATAAGTTCAGTGATGTTTTTTACTTGACTACGTACATATTTTCTTTTTTTAAAAAAAAAACTATTGTCTTTGATACTTGTATCAGCAACAGACTAGAGTAGCCTGAGATTACATGTACAACGTATACTTGCTACGTAGATTTTATTTCTTCAATATTGCTACCAAACTATTCGAATAAAAGTAAGATTGTATAATAGGTCAATAGAACAATGACGAAAGAATACTGTTATTTTTGTTGTTGCAAGTCGTGACGTCGTCAATTCATCTATTGTTATTATTATTATGAATGATCACATAATGTTACGTAGTAATTTGTTCTCACAAGAAATCAACTATTTTACTACCACTAAGTAAATAATGAATAACAGCTTGTACACATATCGTTAAAACTCTATAATCGAATAACCTTTCTTTTTACGTATTTTAAATATTTAGTACGTATCAGTGAGTAGTAAGTTGAGTTATTTAAAGAAGATAGAAGAACATAAAGAATGGTCAAGAAACATTAAAACCGTAAATATCAGTTATTTTTCTGTACTTAAACATTTTTCATGTCTTCTTTCTAAAACAATTTCTAAAGTCTATGGAAACTGAAGAACATGAAACAAAAATAAGAATTGTTTCCATAAAAGGAACTTATCATTAGCATAAATTTGATTTTTTTTTTCTTTCCCTTTAATTTTTTTTTTTTTTAGTACCACCATAAAAAAGAAACAGATGGTTCCTCATTTTATATTATATACACAAACACAATGTCGACTCTTTTCAACCATTCGAAATCAAACATTATGGACATTTAGTGAAGCATCACAATGGATTAATAAATTTAACAAAGACAAACTTCCTCAAGATCAATTACGTATTCAATTTAGTCGTAGTAGTGGACCTGGTGGTCAAAATGTGAATAAAGGTTTGTTTTAATATTATAATGAGACAATCAAATATAAAGTATCAAATAATATAAATTAATGGGTAATAATGATAAATAAATGGAGTAAGTACAAAGGTTGATATGAGATTAAAGATATCGGATCAAGATCAATGGCTTCCAAAATATGCAATGGATAAATTGAAATTAAATAAATCAAATGAATTGGTGGTTACATCCGATCGTACTCGATCACAAGCTAAAAATATTCAAGAATGTTATGAAAAATTGGTGGATATAATTAAATTAGCTGTAGAAGTACCTAAAGAACCTGATCAAGCAACATTGAATCGACTTGCTTCTATGTAAGTTTACTGTCTTTTTTATTTTTATTTTTTTTGAATAGAATATTAAGTAAAAAAAAAAAAAAAGGGGGAAACGTTTTCTTATATAAGTTTTATTATTATTATTATTTTAAAAAAAGTCGAAACGAAGGAAATAAAAGACGAAAAGAAAACAAAAAGCGACAATCAGATAAAAAATCAAGTCGACGATGGAAAGGAAGTGATTATTAAACGGGGGTTTATGTATAGTTATTATGCTTTTACTCCTAATTTATTTAAATATAAATATCCAACGATTACATGAACAAAAATGAATGAGGTGTCAAAAAAGAAGGATGCCATGGATAAAAAAAAAAAAAAAGAAAAACCTTCAGTCATATACAGTGAAAGGAATTTATTTTATTTTATTTTCTTCTAACGATTCAGTCAGAATAATATCTTTTATGCACAACAGCAACAAACAAAGTCATGGATTTATCTATAACTTCTTTTCTATGGTATATTCATTTTGTTACGACCAAATAGTTTGTTCTGCTTTTTTTAACATTTGAATTGAAACTTGAAATTTAGTATTTATCTTTAAAAATCGATATCGATATCGATATACATATACATTATGCTTTATGATGACTCCTTCCATTCTAATATAATATTCATATATATGCTTTTTTACATATAAAAGATGTTTTTCTTTCTGTGCATAACTATATTTAGATAATATAATATATTATTAATAGTTTATCCCAAAGTCAAAAAATACTGTACTGTAAAATTCGCTTTTTTTGTTTGTTTGAAAATACTATGCTATCATGCACCTTGTCTTAGCATAATTACTCTTTGCGAATGGGGGTCATCACGTCATAATTACGAACACGTATTGTATTCTCATCATCCCACGTATATCACACTCATTCGCCCGTCATCTATTTTATTATTATCAGAAATAGATATAAATACCACCATCATCCCTTTCCTTTCATTTTCAAATAGTAAAAAACATATTTCTACATTATATTCTTATTGGATGAGTCCCCAAAATAGGACAGCATGAATCCTTTTTTTTTTCTTTTGCTGAAATAAACTCAGGTAAGGGATAAAATCATTTGTACAATTTAATTGTTGTATATTGATAATGACATTTCATCCTTTTGGGATTATTCTTTTTTTTTTTTTTTCAATGACAACCCTTTCCCTATACAATTCGCACTATATATTTAATTTTAGTAGTGGCGAGATATCTAACTGTTTGTATCTCATACACTAATTTGTAATTTAGTTGTTATTCTGGATATTATTTAATATTGTTAGTCTTATTAAAACAAAAGAGTGTCCTCTTTTGAGTGATACAAGCATTAACCTAACAAATGTAGATACTAATTCTAAGCACAACAACATATAAAAAAATTCCTTTCATAGTTTCCGTATACAATGCGCACACATCATAAAAGTAAAAACTTATTAATGGAATATCATAGAATAATAATTCTTTTTTTTTTTTTTTTTTTGTAGCCCAGAAGTAAAAGAACGTCATAAAAAAATTCTCATTGCACACAGCCATTGGTTTGAATAATTAGTTTTGTTTTGATGTAACATTTATCCGTTCTTTTTTTAATCCAAACTAATTCTTTTAGCCCTTAAGTAACACAAACATCATGCGAGACTGAAATATGCTTGGTTAGAATCTGGGAGAATTATGGATGGAGGAAGATTCATTAATATAAGTGATTAAACAGAAATAGAAAAACTCAAAAACTAATTTTAATTAGTTTTTTGAGGAGAGAGAGAGAGAAGTCTTTTTGAAACCCATGTGGTTAACTATATTATCTTCCATAATATTTCTGACGACGACGACGACGACAACGACGACAACGATGACCGCGAGGGTCATTTTTTTACCACACGATCTAAAAGTTGAAAATGAATTTGCGAATTCCGGAAACCTAATAAACTTTGGATCTTTTTTGTTCTAGTTTCACCATGACTTATAATGAGAGGGTTTTTTTTTTTTTCAAAGGTTTTCCATTGTTGGGTCATTTAAGAACTTAATAACCTTGCACACTATAATAACTAAAAGTCATCAATTTTTTTTTTTTGGTTTAACTAAAACGGAGATTCTCTTGTGCGATTTGGCTGGAACTTTAGGTTATAATATTATATAACCCACATGATGACCGCATATTTTTAAAATAGATCGACATTGGCCAAAAAAAAAAAAGGAGGGATCGACCATGTTTTCTACCTTCTTCGTTTCATAACTTATTTTTATTTTTGAATAAACAAGTCGCTTAAACGGCTGTCAAACTTCAAAAAAAAAAAAAAAAAACATGTGTGTTTCCTTAAGAATCCTGTTTTTTTTTTAAAAAAAAAAAAAAATCATTTTGATCAACCTAGAATAAAAAACTGAATGGTTTTTTTTTTTTTAGATTATTATTTTCATGAGGTATCGATTTTTTAAATCATATCATCTGAATGTACGTAAACTGTTTTCATGGTGAGAGGAAGAGGGGGATGGGAAATTAACTAATCTATAAGTGGAGTAATCCATAAGTTATTGAATTTCTACATTTTTCCAGTTTAGTACTAGTTTTATTAATGCAAAGAAGAAGAAGAAGAAGAAGGAGACTCATTTAAATGTTCTTCTTTTTTTTTTTTTTTTAGTTTATAATCATAATGCTTGTTATTAACTCTCCTCTCCCCCCCCCAATCATGTTGTTTTTGTTATTTCTTCAAATGGTGAAAAGATGCGTAAGTTCATGACACTAAGAGCACCATTTTATTTTATTTATTATGTACCTTAAAATTTTAATAAATAGAATTAGACTCTATGTAAATAAGAATAGAACATTTATTTTTGGACAAAACAGTGGAGGAGAGAGAGAGATACTGGTAGAATTTTTTTTTTTTTTTTTTTGATCGACGACGAGACATGCTCCATTATTTTATGAAACCCGAAAAAAAACAAATGCAGAAATCTGAAAGCCTCCCCTTACCTCTATCCATTGTCTACCCGAGAGAAAAAAAAAATCTCCCCCAATTTTATTTTATTTTTTTACTACTATGCCAAGCCCAATCTATTGCTCCAGAAAACACGCTTTTTTTTTTCATGCCAATGTTAAAACTAAAGACTAAAAGGGGTAAAGAATGAGTGCTGGGTTTTTTTTTTTGTTCTAAATTGTTCTGGACTTATTGGATGATGACATATTATATTATACTAAGCATAAACTAGTTTTTCTTTTAGTATATTTGAATTAAAAAAAAAAAGTGAGAATATTATTATTATTATTATTATTATTATTATTGTTATTTTTGTTATTTTTGGTAGGAAAATGCGTACAAAATCTTTTACGTACAAAATATACAAAAACTTGTTTCATAAATAAATAAAATAACTTAAAAAAAAAGAACTTGCTTATTATTTGTTGTACCTATTATGATTTAATGTTAATAATAAAGAAAAAGAAGATCGTTTTATTTTATTTTAGTAACTCATATGACAAAATAAAGGTTTGTTTATTTTAGTTTGATGATTGGGATGTAAAAAGGAGGATAATTATTTCGAATATCCCTGGTTTGGAAAAGTGTTTTAATTGAGTTTAATGTAGGTTAAGAAATAACTCAAGTATAAACATCATTCATCATTCACACACATTGGATCGTGGCCCCCTCCCCCCTCTCATATTACACTTTTTCAAACTTGTTTGTTTCTATCTATAGAAACAATCATAATTTTTCTAACTATCTTATACACTAAAAAAAAAAAAAACATGGAAAAAGTTCACTCTCCACCAATGATGAAATCCAGCTCCTTTTAGTTCATTTTTGACTAGTCGATCCCAAAAGTTTCCATATGCGTCAATAGCATGTTTCAAACAAAACAAAAAAAAAAAAAAAAAAAAAAAAAAAGATATAAATACCTGGATGATGTTTATTCAAAGTTTTTTTTTTTTTATCATCAATTCAATTCAATAACCAATTCCTTTCTATTCTCTAAACAACACTTAAAAATGGTCGATTATCACGCTCAATATCAAAACTTTGTCAAGCGTCAAGAAGCTGCTCAACCTGCTGATCCTGCTGGTGGTGCTGGTGGTGGTGATGCTGCTGGTGGTGGCGCTGCTGGTGGTGCCGAAGGGGGTGCTGAAGGTGGTGCTCAACCTTCTGATCCTGCTGGTGGTGCCGAAGGGGGTGCTCAACCTTCTGATCCTGCTGGTGGTGCCGAAGGGGGTGCTCAACCTTCTGATCCTGCTGGTGGTGCCGAAGGGGGTGCTCAACCTTCCGATCCTGCCGGTGGTGCCCAACCTTCTGATCCTGCTGGTGGTGTAGATGCTTCTGCTTCGGGTGGTGATGCTGCTGCTACAGGTGGTGCTGATGCTTCAGGTGGTGCTGATGCTTCTGGAGGTGCTGATGCTTCTGGAGGTCCTGCTGCTTCGGGTGGTGCTGATGCTTCTGCTTCAGGTGGTGCTGACGCTTCTTCTTCTGGCTCTTCTGCTGATTCTTCATCTTCATCCATTGAAGGAGGTGACAGTAGTGCTGCTGTTATGAACCAACCTCTCTTGCCTTTGCTTCAATTCTTGTTGATTGCTCTTATCTCTTGGAGAGTTTTCCGTGCTTCCCACTAAATTTCTCGGTTTTTCTTCTTTTTTTTTTTTTTTTTTTAACACCACCTTTGATCCTCTCTCTTTTTTTTTTCTCTAAAGCACCGATATTATTTATATAAAACCCTCAAAAAAAAAAAAAAAACCAGAAATCAAATCTCCCTCCAACTTATACTTTATTTTATCTTATTCTTCTTTTTTTTTTTTTTGTATTGAATAGAGTAGAAACACCATCCACCTCTCTTTTTTTGTAAAATTTAACTTCTTTTTTTTTTCTCTCCTACTCCTTCCCTCAAATCTCTTTATTTTCGATAAATAAATTATAGCTATATCTATATGTATTATTCCTTGGCTATTTAAATTATGCCAATAACAACAACTTATTTTAATAGTCTTTTTTTTATATTTTTTAATAAATGATCACTTTTGGGGTGTTTATTAGTATTATTGAATTTTATTTTGTTCTTTAAAAAAAATCTGCTTGGTGTCTCTATACAAATACTCTTCTAACATAGGTTGAAGTATTTACAAATGGTTTTTTTTTTTTTTATCGAACAAAACAGAATCTTTTTTTTTTCGGAGCTGATTTGGGTATCATGACGACAGTGAACGATTTAGTCCATGTCACTAAATGCTATATTATTTAGTGTGGATGCTAAAACAAATTAGTCAGTTGGCTTAGCGAATATATATATATATATATATATATATACGGATTACTATTTCTGTTTCTAAAAATGCCTTCAAATATTGACATTAATATCTAATCTAAATATATTAAAACAGATTCTTATAATATTATTTTGTTGTTATTATGTTTGTTGAAATTAAACAAAAAGACAATACGTAATAATAATAATACTATGAACTTTGTCGAGTCTGCAGCATGTATAACCAAGTACGGTGTATATTATTATGTTGTATTATTATATAAAATGTGCATACAAAGTGATACATGAAGTAGTTTTTTTTATAATAAACAGTCGTAAACATGATGAATTATCACATAATTGATAATTTACTATATCATCCATCTTTTTTTATTATTACATTTTGTCAAATATTCTAAATTATAATAAAAGATCTTTTAGGAGAAGAATATAAAACGTCTCCTCCTCGATTATTTAATATTTTTCTAACATTCACTAATTTATACAATGTAGCACTCCATTGACAAAAACATGGATTGGTTACGGATGCATCAGGTACTACATGCGCCACACGTAACACTTGTAAGTTTTGCAATACCCCAGAAATTATATAATCTTCTATTTTATATCGATTGAGAAAAGAAACTAATAGTCCACAATCCAAAGTAAGGTCTCGAAGAAGAGCTGGAGTAGTAGACATCATGGTGAATAGTTTTAACCCATTTATAAATTCATGAATATTTTCAAAACAGTAAGCAAAAGAGACCTGTTGTAGTTTTTTGCATTGGAATAACAAGTGTTTCAAAATATCACGGGTTATACAAACACGTGTGTCCATTTCAGAATGATAACCATTGAATGAAATGAATTCCAAGTTTTTCCAATTTGAGATGCATTGGATCATGCTGGACTGAAAGTCAAGGGGATTATTCATAGAAGTGTAGTAGGATACCGACGATGGCGTTGTTGTATGGGATGTTAAACTATTTAAAAAAGTAGGTGTCATAAAAGTTGTGGATATTGATGTGCTAACAAAGAAAACATGACGCACGTGGATCAGTGGGTTCTCGATCATTGCATTGACTACTTTTTCAAAAATCTGACTTTTTCCATGATAAGGCAAATACATTGTTTCCAAGGTCATAGCATGTTTTCTTAAAATTGTGTCAAGTGTTTTTTTGCTAATATGTAGAGTAGGGTGGAATATATCGAAACGAATGAATCCTTTGTGTAGCTTGCCTGAGCGTGGTGGAATACAATGATTGTATGTAAAATCATCAAAGAGAATAGCAGCCAAATTTTGTTCCTGTGGGTTATAATTTTCAGTTCTGTTGTTGTTGTTGTTGTTGTTGTTGTTGTTGTTGTTGTCATTTGTAATGTTGGTAGCTGTTGCTGTTGTTATCATCCATTGAATATAGGAACAATATCGATTTATTCTGTCAAATAATGTGTCATGATGTGTATGATCAGTTGGGTTCCATACCAATAATTGGAGATTCGGACATTTCTGTACAACATTGGGTAAAAAAGAATGTATTTTTGTTGTGGCTTCTGTAGTACCTTCATAACTAAAGTGCGTGTTACCAAGATCTATCCACAATTTTCGAAGAGCGAATCGATTTCTTTTTGAAAAAGAACAATGATGAGTTAAACGGGTGTTGTTATGGGATGTATTATTGACATGGGAGTCCTGATGTTGGATTTTATTTTGTTGTTGTCTGTATGATAATTCCAAAAGTGATGAGCATTGATCAAGAATCTCACCCAGTACAATTTCATGTGGGATCGGATTACAATGATATAGATGAATTGTAGTTAAATTAGAGCTTGATGATATTAATGCTTTACTGAGAATAAGTGGATCGATGTTCGACATTGTTGATAAATCTTTTTAATATATAAATATGATATGATTTGATTAGCAACAAACATTTTGTTAGTACACATATATACAAATAATAATAATAAAATAATAAACAATAATGTCCTTCATGTCAACTTACGTATTGAATTTAACTGTGTATAATGAGTATCTGCCATCAAATGAATAATTTCATTTATATATTCTTTTTCATCATGATTCTTATTTGACATGATTGGTTCGTCAATCATATCTTCATAATAGGCAAGCTGTTGAATTTTTTTTCTATAAAGAATTTTTTCCACCCATAGTCCAATGCGTGTCGATGGTTTTTTTAAAATTCTCTGTTCATTGAAACCATTCTCCTTGTTTTTTTTCGTTATTACAATGGGATCATTTTTGATGACTTTCCAAAAATAATGCCATTCAAGAAAAAATTGACATCCTATTTTACAAGTACTTGCACAACGGAGTATAGATGTTCGGTCAAGGAATTGAAAAATGTGTTCAAGGATATCGATATTTAATTTATAAAAGAGGGAGTTTGGAACAAAAGTAGTATTATTAGTATTGTTATTGATGTCATTCTTGTTTTGACTTTTTATTTGTAAGCAGTGGGATTTATTGACTAAAGGTAAATCTACGGTTGTCCCACTACTAGCAAGCATTGTTGGTTTTTGTAATGCATTACTACTTGGGTTCCTTTTTTGGAATGTTACACGATGGTTGGTGCAATACGCTTGATAAAAGTCGTTATTGTTATTTTTATTTGATACGATGGGTTGTTGTAACCATAAACAAGGTGTTTGTTTCAAGTCATCATTATTATTGGTAATTAGCATATTATTACTATAGAGTGAAGATGTTTTTATATCGTTTAGTTGAAAACAAGATTGTTGTTGTCGAATTTCATCCATTGGACAAGAAATCTCATTGTTGATACTGTTAGTATCGTGGTTCCCATAGCAAGGGAATGTTTCTTTCTCTGAATAGTTGTTGTTACTCGCTTGAATATTAATAACTGTTGGTTTTGATGATGATGGTGGAGTTAAATATTTTTGATCAAACATAATATTCACACAAAGTCTACGAGAGAGTATTTTATGTATAATAAATTAAAAAAAAAATACGTAGAATTATTAAAAAAAAGAAATTAAAAGAAAAAATGGGATAAAGTATCTTTAAGGAAAAATAATTATTATATCATTTACATTATAGATGATGCAAAGAAAAAAAAAACTCGTTGTTACTCAAAGAAACCACAGGGTCTACTCTTCTCCTTTCTCTCTTTCTGTTCATTCATACGAATATCTTTCTCTTTTTTTTTTTTTAAGTCTTTTGTTTTTACATATGTATTAACACCCATATTTGTTATTCATACGTACTAACGTTTGCAAATTATTTTCTCCCTTTTTACTTTATTACCGTTCAATATAATCATTTATTTCATCATAATATTTAAAAACAGAGAGTAGTTTTTTTTTTTAAAAAAAAAAAAAATTATAATAAAATAATGTATTATTAAGAACGATGATGAAAATATATCTCTTTTTATATTTTTTTTTTTTTGTTAGGGGCTGTTTTTTAACAAAGTCTTTTTTTTTTTAAGAATAGTGTTGGTTTTGCTACTTTATTTCTCTCTCCCCCACCTCACTCTTGTCATCTTGTTTACATCATATAACATGTAACCATAGCAACAGCACGGAAATGTTAATTTCAAATTTTAATATATATATAAAAAAAAAAAGAAATATGGATAAGATGAGTAATCCAACTATTTTTTGAATATTTTTTTTAGACATACATATAATAATAACGAAGATGTTTTAATGAGATAAATGAAGGTTCTTTGACCTACTTTATACTCAAGCTTACAGTATTTATAAAAAAAAATCAACACTGAAGGTTAAACTTATTAATTTAGGTTTATTGTCGTTTAAAACAACCTACAATTCAGGACCTACTAATTCCGATTTATTTTAGAGTGCATAACAAAAAAAAAACAGTGTCTTCTACTGCATGGTTTTTTTTTTTTTTTTTTTTTTTTTGGTATTTAACAAAAAATTTCATAGTGTATAGTTTAAAATAGTGTTTTCATTTATCACTATAAAGGTACTAGAACTCAATTTTTCTTCTTGTCATGTTTTTTCGCTAAATAACCGAAGATTATACTTTCTTAACTCTGTACGTAAATTTAATGTTAAACCTACAATTTGACGCATTGTAGAAAAATAGTAGGCTGTAAAAATAGTATACTGTTCATCTGAATGTAATATGGGGAAAACAAACATTCCCTATCCTTATCCTTGGGGTGGATGGGAGAGGAAAACTCATTCTTATGACATCTCAGGTTGTGGGTTATTTTCTAGAAAATGTACACAGATAATAAGAGAACCGTACAATTTTTTTTTTTAAAAAAATGGAAATGAACGATGCATAATTATTAAGGTTGTAATATTATTATAAAAAGGACATATGAAAAATGATTCTTTGTGCTCCGTGTGCCACTTTCACTTCCCCCCCCCCCTTTTTTTTTTTCCTTTCAAAAAAAACGAAACAAGGCCTCCACGTGGATTTTACGTTATATTATATTTCCAAGCCAAAATAAAATAATATTCGATGTTTCTTGTTTTAAAAAACTGATAGATAACCTCAATTGGTCTCTTTTTACGTATGTGTAAAACAAATTATTCAAAACAAAATAACCTATAAAAGTAATTTCTGTTTTTAAAATATATTATGGTTGTTATGATGGTTTAAAAAAAACAGATGATGGTAACTTTGAATAGTAGTATAAGTTATCTCAATAATAATAAAACCCCCACCCCCCCCATCTTGAATAAACTTGGGGGGGAAGTGGAGACAAGGCGTCTGCATGAATATTAACAAACAAACATCATAACAATTTCTTTATATGGTAAGCCATGCTTTTTTTGTTGTTGTATGGATCCATTATATCCATGGAGTAGATAATATAACACATCTATATTTTCTTACGTAGTAAACTATCATAACGTAGTTTTGTAATTAAAACTGACGAGTTTTCTTTATTAAATATATAACTACGTACATTATTATAGTATATAGATGAAATTCGTTTTAACTCGTCTATCATATAAGAATTCAATAGTTGAATAAATATGGATGCAAGTGATGGTTACACTATGGCATCATCTTATTACTATGCATATTTGTTTATTATACAACACAATTATACTGTTATACTTTAATGATTGGATAACAATGCTAATCCATGTCAATGTGTTCGGCCCTCAGTTATGTATCTGCAAAAAAAAAAAAAAAAAAAAAAAAGAAGAAACCTTTAGCACAATATATTGTTCATATGGTATAAATAAGCTATAAGAAGAAAGTCATACAAAATGATAAAGAATAAGTTCAATTTTTACAGTTATCGGCAATCTGATTTTTATAAGGAAGAGATAAAAGTAGGGTGTTGCTATAGGTAATTTTTTTTTCTTGGAATAGATGATAGTTGAACCTCATATAATAAAAAAAATGTTAACACTTTGGAGAGAATTTATAGAATATAGCTTACCAAATACCAACCCATGAATCGAATATCAAAGTAATTCAAGATATCAAAATCGCTTTTGAATTTTAGAGAAGATAATTTATAACAGAACGATAAAAAACCTCTCGAATTACACATTGAAAGATATGTTATAAAAGAGAATCATTAATAAGCGGTGACGGATATAGGATAACTTTTTGTTTATATGGTTTCCCAAAAGAAAAACTATGTTTTTTTTTTCTTTGCCAAGCCATAACTGTATAACATTCTCCAATTTTAAAACCGTTTCTCTCCTCTCTCTCCCCCCCTATAATAATTTACTGATTTTGTTATAGATCTAAAAAGGCGTTTTTTTTTTTTTTGCCACAAAAGAAGATAATTCCATTACACAACAGCTTTTAGAATAAATACATCTTATATAATATAATAAAAGGATTCTAACGCTATCTTCATCTCTTATTTAATAAGAATCGAGACTCTTTCAAAAATAAAGCCAAGAATGAGTTATAATGTTGTATCACAATAAATATTTTTTGTTAGATCTACAAAAAAAAAAAAAATGTTCTTTTTATGGTTAAATAATAATAATAATAATAATAATTAGATTTTTTCTGTGGACTATTTCTTATACTTTTTTTTTTTTAATTTTGTTATAGAAATAATAATAACTGACACATACATACCAAGATAATAATAATAAATATTCGTTTTGATGAGATAGAAAAAAGAGAAAACGCTTGATAATTTGTTTTCCATTGTTGGGGTTCAAAAGTAAAAAACATGGGCCATCCTTGGGGTAAAACTTGAAGGGGAGGAGGACCCGTAACCATAAAAAAAAAAACTCTCTAATAAATAAGGAAATCAATTATAAAAAGTCAGAATTGCAAAAAAAAAATGTGTAATACAATAAAAAAAAAGTGTACAAGTTCGCTTTTAAAAAACCTGGTCTCTATAATAACGTCCGATATGAACCCGATCCGTCTTACATCTCCCCTCCCTCACCCCCTCTCTCTCTCTCTCAAAATTATATATAAATACATGAGTGAATTAAAAAATACATGTCTTTTTTTTTTAATACTTTTATCTTCAATAACAATATAACACATTTTGTATATAAATCAATTTCATAAATGTTTTCTTCCAAGCTGGTCTTTCTTATTACATTGTTTGTCATGTTGACATTTACTATGAATAATGTAGTAAACGCACTTCCTTTATATCGTCGTGGTGGTGGATCTTATTCTGGTGATGGTACTTTTTATACAGTGGGTCTTGGTTCTTGTGGTAAAACAAATAGTGATAATGAAATGGTTGCTGCATTAAGTTCAAGTTTAATGTCTTCTGGTAAATACTGTGGTAAAAGAATCAAGGTTAAAAGTGATAGTGGATCTGTTACCGTAAAAGCTGTTGATACTTGTCCAAGTTGTGCTAAAGGTGATATTGATTTTAGTCCTGCTGCTTTCAAGAAATTAGGTAGTCTTGATGAAGGTCGAATTAGTATCAAATGGTCTTTTGCCTAAAAATTTATTGTATTTACCCTTTTTATTTTTTATTTTTTTTGGCGCTGGTTTTTTTTTTCGCAACATTATATATCATTTTTCCACCTCGTTTTCATTCGTATTATTCCACAATTTGTATTAGATAGATTATATTATTTTCATTTTTTTTTTATGTTGAATATTTACCGTTTTATATATTCATCCTTCCATCCCCCTCCCCTATTTTTTTGTTTGATTAACCAGTATATATATTCCCTTAAAAATATTTGATGCAGGAGACATCTAATATATTTTTTGCATATAAACATTTTATTACATATAGACAAAATAAAATATAAAAAAAAAATGTGGCAGCGCCACAAACAAACAAAAAAAAATATTTACTGTTCTTTTTTTTTTAATTTGACTGTGAAAGTTGTCATGTAAAAAAAAATTATTATTATTTTAATGACAAAAAAGATAATTTTTATTAAATACAATAATTTTTTTTTTTTAAACATGAAGATATTTATTATTAAAATGGCTAAAACCATCATCATTCAATTGCGTGAATTCATTCCCTTTCTTTTTAATTTTTTTTTGTCTCCTTAAAAAAAAAAGAGAGATTTTGTGAGTTAGAAACGCGTTTCTCATTTGTATATTATATATAAACATCGGAATCACCGTCGGGTTTACCAAAACGGGTACCGTGAAAAAAAATATGTTGGGTGTAAAGCACCACTTTGATGTTCATGGACGAAAAAAAGAAAGGTTACACAAAAAAGAAGACCCGATATGCATCAAATGTGAGCGGGTTAAAAGAATTTTAATTAGTGCTTTTCATCTGATAACCGCACGGGGCAAGATATACAATTTTTTTTTTACTTAACTGGAGCCCAGCTTTGTATACATGATTAACCCACTCTTTTTCTTATTTTCTAAAGTCTTATGATTCTCAAGGTTATTTTTTTTTTTATTTTTCATTTCACTCTTCTTTTTTTTATATATATAATATCTTGTTGATTTCTCTATTTCCATGGTTATATTGCTTCGTAACTATAGAGACTCTATTATGATCGATTGTTATGTTTTTTTCGTTATCTCGTTATTTTACTCATTTTCGTCAATTTGTTGTCATGATGATAATAAAATGACAGCGTCTTATGTGGTTAATTATGAAAAATTATAATAACAAATAAATACTTTTTTTTTGCATTTTATTCACAATTGTACTATTTGATACACATTTATAATTTTTTTTAATAAACTTTGAAAAGGGGGACTCATTTTTTTTTCTTCATTGGACCTAACAACACTACTGTTGTCTTCTTGCCAAACATATGTATATCCGTGTCAGTTATATTAACCATGACTTACAAAAAAAAAAAAGAGAGAGGAAAGGGGATAATCAATTATTAAAACACAGCACTGTGAGTACGTAGAGTGGAATAATAGAAGTTTTAATTTGTCTTGCAAAGAATATTATACCGTTCATACTGTAAATATAGGCTATAAGACTTTATAAGCAATGATAAAACCATTTTTTTTTCTTTGGACAGTTTTCTTTATTAAATATATGTCTTGTCTTATTATCTTTTCATTGAATTTCAATCAGATCATTTATACATAATTGTTAATCCTGATTCTTCATAAGAAAATACGAGTATCTCACTAAACGCTAAAAAGCTATATAAAGCCATGCAAAAATGGTGGACTTGGAGGTCCACGAAAAATCGTGCACTGCACCCCCATCGTGCACCAAAAAATAAAACCAAGTCACACCAGCTTAGCTTAAGTACTACACCATCGTGCACTATAATCCAACAAAACATTTCCAAAAGTGCACGATGACATGTCGCCATCATTTTAACGCATTGTGTATATTTTATGTGTTATACAGTATAAATGCATAATAACTCTTGCATAAATACCACACACATACACAGACACACACACATATATATATATAACAATCCTTCAATATATAAATTTATTATTATTATTTAGTTTCTTTTGGTTACAAACTACAAGTATTGAGATTTGTTTTATTTATGTCTAAATTTT
Organism: Circinella minor; assembly: GCA_016758965.1. Lineage (NCBI taxonomy): Eukaryota > Fungi > Mucoromycota > Mucoromycetes > Mucorales > Lichtheimiaceae > Circinella > Circinella minor. The sequence goes on along the minus strand of JAEPRB010000140.1, from coordinate 32,914 downwards.
ATAATACATGCTTTTAAAATCCTTACCTTAAGTCTACCCTCTAAGTCACTTATAACGTAAGAAGCTCAATTACTCGCAAATAAAAATAACAGCTGGAGTATAACTTTCAAATGTTATTTCAAAAATTAAAAGCTAGTATACAATACATTTATTTATTTTTTTAATCTGACTAAAAGTTAATGATTCTCGTTATGATGCTCCAAATCAATAGTCCAATTTACACACATTTCCTTCCGTAATGTAGTACTTGAAATAGAAAGTCGATGGGAAGCATAAAAAGAATAATTCATGTTACAAGTGAGGAACGATTACTATTTTTTATATAGTTCACAGGTAGCTTTTTTGACCATGATCAATATGTACAGAACGCAATGCCCAGCCGATGTCAAAGGTAAATTTAATATAACCATCTATGTCAGCATCAAAATAAGCAAGTGCTGCTTCGTTATAATATCCATTTGGATATATTTTCTTGAATAGGGTGTCCCAAACATCAAAAATTTTTTGCAAATGTTCACAAACAGATATTCGCAGCGGATTCTGAAAGTAGCCAATCAGAGAAGAAATCGCTAGGAAGTTCTTTGAGACCCCCTTTTGGACAAATGTTTTTTTGCATAAAAATATTCTAATAAAGATTTCATGATAGTTTGTTTTTTTCTTTGTTTTACTTCATTTAAAAACTCTTTTTTAATATGCCTAACATTTCAGACCGTAAAAAATTCTTGATATGACTACAGACTATATTGTTGCTGAAGCTATCACTGATTTTTTATTTAATGATGATGATGATGATCTTGATATGGGCAATCCATTTAATAATAATAACAATTCAGCTTTCATGTTGGATGACGATGAAATGTTTGATGATATTGATGAGCAAGACATCAATACAGATTTAGACCACAACTATTGTAATGATAATGATGATGATCTTTTCGATTTAACACCCACTCAAATGATTCATGTTGCTGTAGCAAGTTCAACATATTTAGAATCAAAGGGTTGGAAAACGATTCCTACTTCGAACTATATGAGTAGCGTTGTATTTAATCTTCCAGAGAAAGAATTCAAGCAAGATGCTCGTATGACATATGAGGCATTTTATGATCTTGTGGATAAGATCAAGAATGATCAAGTCTTTCAAAATGACTCTTGGACACGTCAAGCTCCTGTTAGAGAGCAGTTGATTGTTGCTCTTTATCGTTTTGGAATGTATGGTACGTAATGGCGCTTCTGCTGGACAAGTTGCCAGACATTTTGGAATTGGAGCTGGTACGAGTGATTTATATGTCAACAGGGTGATCACTGCTCTTCTTCGGCATCGAACAGATGATGTATATTGGCCGACATCTGCAGAAAAACGCAACATTAAGGAAACAATCCAAAGTTCTTCAGGGTTCCCTAATTGTATTGGTTGTGTTGATGGAACGGGTATCGTCTTGTCATATGCACCTGTTGACAACGAGGAGGGCTTTTTTAATAGAAAATCTGAGTATTCTTCGGCAGCTATGATCGTTGTTGATCCTGATATCCGAATTCGCTATGCTACTTGTAGTTTTGTTGGCTCGGCTCATGATACTCGTGTCTGGAACAATAGTGACCTTGCTTTAAATCCTCAACGATATTTTGATGGCGAAGAATATTTACTTGGTGATAAAGGCTATCCACTATGTAAAGAGATCATTACACCATACAAAGAGCCAAGGGCACAACACCCTGATAATAAAGCATTTAACTTTTGTTTATCATCACCACGCGTACGAGTAGAGCATGCTATTGGTGTTCTCAAAGGGCGTTTTCAAAGTCTTCGTGGTGGCTTACGAATTGTAATTGGAAAAGGGAAGAGCAAGAAGAAAGATCAAGCACGAGCAGTATTATGGTTCCATGCATGTGTAGTTTTACACAATATATTATTGAAATACCAAGATACTGATGAATGGTTTGATCCAAGTACAGATGAAAAGGATGAAGTAGAAGATAATAATGAAACACGAGGTTTCAATACAAACTTTGCAGATGCAGATGTCAAACGGGAATATATCAAAAGCTTTAGTACTTAATTTCAATTCTGATGTTCAGGAAGAATAATAAAATTTTATTTTAGATAAAAGTATAATTATGTATCAACATAAATATAAACATAATGTTTTATTGCTATTTTAATAATACTTTTTTACTCTTGGTTTTCTCTTCTATTCTTTTCCTTTAATTTTTCAAGTTCAAGTTCTAATTGTAAAGATCGTTCTTTACATTCTTGAAGCCTTATTGCAACTTGTTGTCGCATAATTTCCATCTTTTCTTTTTCCAACTCAAAGCGCTTATCATCTATCTCTGCGCGATGCTTTATCTTCTCCTTTTCTATTTCGGCCTTTGCTTCAACCATACGCAGCAAAGAAGCTGCAATATTTGCAGCGCCTTTTCTTGGTTTTTTGGCCGTCTTCTTGCGCAATTCATCATCACCAGATCGTTTTCGGTTACTAATATTATTAGCTTCCTCTACTACTTCTACTTCTACTTCGTCATGCTCTTCCCTCGTTTCTTCTTGGTCGAAAGACTCTTCTTCTTCTTCTTCTTTTTCATCAAGCTCATCTACACTACTACTGTTGATAAGAAACGTCTCTGCTTGATGCAAAAGATCAGTTAATTCTGAATCAGCATTAAAGTGGGGTGTAGACTTGGGCCTATCACGAATGAGTGGGTCTAACTCATCAAAAAATGGTTCAATATTCAAGACCTTGGCTATATAAGAAGAGTTAATTAACAACACATATTTATTTGACACCAATATATACCCTACATAGAAGAAAGCTAAGCTATAATTCTAACCTTTTATTGTTTCAATTTTGAGCTTTTCATCATCATCATCAATTCCTTCACCTGTTGACCGAAGGTAATCACGAGCCTTATTGTAGCCCTCGTTTAATCCCTTTATTTTGGACTGGACTTGTTGATCAGTTATGGAAAATGAATCATGATTAAGTTTTTCTAATTCTTTAGCTATTTATTTAGCCGTTATTTTTTTTGGTGTAGTTGTCTTGGAACCACCTTGGTATTTGTCATAATAGTTGAGACCTTTATTACCAACGGATTTACCAAGCACCTCAATCAAGGACAAAATATGCTCTTTTTTCCATTGAAAATAGTTTTGCTTGTTGCTGTTCTTTCTTGTTTGTTTGCTGTTAGAAGACATTTTATAAAAAAAAAAAGGTAGTGAAAAGTGTATACTGTAATAAGGGATAATAATATCATGTTTTATTTTTTGTTTCTTTATATATGTGTGCATATATTTCTATATAGATCAATAACAATACACTTCTAAACATAGATGAATCATAATAATAAGCTCTCATATATAGAAATTGTTTTATACGAATATTCGTAAAATTCATCCTTTTTACGGCCCGGGTATCATGTCTAGGGCTAAAAAAATTAAATTATTTAATTTTTTTGATGTTGCTTCCAAAGGAAGCAATATCAAACGCTCTAGTATGTTTTATATAAAGAAAGAAAATGAAAACAGTATTTTTTTATTGTATAAAGACGTAGTGACAGTAAAAATACTCTAATATTTGTGCTTATACTTTACGCTGCTTGCTTTGATACATATTCAACTGTCTTTTTTTTTTCGTCTATGATATTTTGATAACACAACGTCTGATATGCGGACTTGAACAAGAAGCAAACTTGAGAGTTTTTACCAAGACTACAACGATATAATAGCAAGCTATTCTTATTAGTACAATATTGAAATAAAATGAAATGCCAGGGTTGGATATACATGTGCATCATCAATACATTTCAGTACATTTTCAGCTTGTCAATATGCTTCTTGATCAAAAAGTGTTCTTTATTGGTTTTCGTACATCTCATAATACCATAACCATCAAATGATTGCTTTACGATGGGATATAATTGACCAGGAGATGGCATAAATCCTTTTATAAGATAATAATAATTATTATTATTTGCACCAAAATCGTGATGCTTTTAAAAAACAAAAGAAATATAACATACTTTTTACTCGACAAAAAATCCTCTCTTACTGATTTCTGCAGTCAAATCGTTCAAAACATTGTTATTATTATCTGCAACTAGAATTATGTTAAGCAAATGTTGCAAGAAAAAACTAATATATTCATTAATAAAAGAAAGAAGACATGTCAATCACATCTGTTTGTCTTCCAGCATCAACTAATGCATTATCATTGCTTATTACGTGTTTTTTTTTGAAGATCGACAGCTTTGGAAGTACGGAGATTATTTCAAATTAACAATGTCATCAAAAGGTGTATCGTCAATATCATTCATTGATGTTTTGTGCAGTTAATTTTAATATTGTTTGACAGTGATAATGGCGTCATTCTCTTCCTCATCTTTGATCTATTTTCTTTCTCAATATTGTTCTTGATCATTGACTCAGTTGGCATAAAAGTAATATTTTCCTGAACTTCAATAGAGGTATCAATAAGAGCCATGTGAGATCACCAAGAGATGCATCGCTATGACTAATATATATTTCAAAATTTGACTTTAACATTCACTTATCAGAATTAGCTTCTTGAAATTGATGTCAAAATGGTTTTATATATGACATGCTTGAAGCAGTATGAAAAATAAATAGAACTCGAGTGATGAAATGAGGAACTCAAAAACCAAGCATTATTATGCAGTTACAAAAAAATTAAATTCAAAAAAGAAAGACGGGGAAAGAAACTTTATTATCCAATCAAAATGAATTTTAACGATCCTTAAAGTCATTTTTTATTGGCTGAAAGCCGCCCAGGACACATTATCCCCGCCAAAAAATTTTTGGATGTTTGAGACACCCTAATAAGTAATGTGAGAATTTTCGTAAGGCCTTTATTGAAAGAAAAAAAATAGAAGTGCACGATATATTTTTTGAGACACACATACAGTGCACTACAAGCTGGTGTGACTTGATTTTAATTTTTGGTGCACGATGGGGGTGCAAAATATGGTGCATGATTTTTGGAGGTCCCCCTCTCTTCCACGATAAAAACCACCAACACCAAACATTAAAGCTTGTAGAAGATGCCATGAATCTCAAACCAATTTGTGTGGAGCATGTCCATTGCCAATTGGTTTTATATAAAAACTGTTGGTAACAAAACTCTTATTGGTAACATAAGTTTAAAATGTTAACAAAATTGACTTTTTCAATTATATATTAAAAATAAAAAATATATATTTAATATGTTTAACTTCTGTTCTATGTTTAAATCTACTATATATATAATAGGCCAATTTAATTCAAGAAATATCCAATAATTGGCAATACGTAATAAAATTTACTTGATCTGTAATTAAAGGAGGTGTGTAGTCCATTATGTTATCTATCTTTTTATTTACTTGATAAAATTCAATTTCGATATTAAAAAAAATAATTGTTTTTATTAATAATTATTATATATTTGTAAACGTTAAGATAATTTATATTCCACTGTATCAAACAGCATGGGCGAAGAGAATTTTCTGCTGATTCATGAAAAGCGATGGACAAACGTTTGCAATGATGAAATAATGAGCATAACGCCAGTTGTAAAAAAGAGAGTAGTAGAGGAACCAGTAAACATTGATATAAGTCTCAGAGATGTTGTTACCAATGGACCATACTCGAAATTATTCTTAAAGGAAGACTTTATTGAAATGAATGAAAAAATGACAAAGCGGTTGAATGATGATTGGAGTACGTTTCCACATGTTCGTTTTGCATGTGCTGCATTGCTATCAGGAATGGTCATTATCAATCACAACAAAGCTCTTATTGTCAATTGCAACGAAGTCTACGGCCGAACAAAATCTGTAGATGAACATCATGAAGGCTTTATAATCAAAAAAGGCATTGTACCAACATCATCACTCCCACCACCTTGTTGTATCCAACACATATTATTCATAAAGATAATTATTTGTCATTTTAATTATTAAAGTACAGCGTATCTTTGATTATGCTTTGCTGACATTTCGTGTACTTCCCTATTTGGACCATGATTTGTAAGAACACAGAAGTCCGTCTTCTATAATGATAATAGATAACAGCTGCGTAGATATATCATATCGTCAACCGCTCAAAGTCTAATCTTAATATCATTAATCTTATATTCATAATTCACACGGCCATGACAAATTTAAATCTTACGTATAGCTATATACACATATCTTCAATATATATCCCACCGATAATAAGATTCATATACATAGAGATAATATTTTATTTTAATAAACTTCAGTTCAATTATTGTTCTTTTGGGTCTCGTTGACTTTTTTAACGTCTCTTTATTTTATTATATTTGATTGATATAACACACCTCCACAAAGCTGTAGATATGATAATGTTTGGATTACCAGCATTGATGATGATCATGGCCATAAATTAATACTTGGAACTAAAACCTTTAATTCATTATCAACATCAAGCTTGCGATTAGATATTCTTGAAAAACCTAATGTTGGACCAACAACATCAGGTTTTGGTAACAGTTTGGACCCTGCCATAATCAAAATTTTTATCAATCAGCAATCCTGGAAGACAGCCGAAAACTTATTTATGAAGCAGTCAAATCAATACATCCACAACTACGATAGTCTTTATCAGTTAAGACAGCTTCAAACAAGGTTCGACAAACTGTCAATATACAGCAGATGTCGTGCAGCCAGTGTGCAAACAGACAACCATATATGTCAACCTTATACGATATTCACTTTTGCAAACTGCGATAATATAAAGGATGACTCAGACGGTCGTGTGATGTCTTTGGTTTTCCGTCAGATAGCACTTAGCATCATCCGACAACAGGATAGTGGAGTTGCTGCCGACAAAATCGTTGGATTTTTAGAAAAAACATTCCTAGAAAGAATGATTCTTAAGTGTTCTAATGATGGTAAAACAAAGAGAATCCTCGAGTCAATAACTGAATTGTATGAACATAATACGTCGTCAATACAAATCATTGGAAACAATCAATTAAACAGTTATTTGGAAACATTGGCAGAGCTGCTCTGTCCATATCTTTGCCGTGTCAACAAACATGTCTCTGACGCTATTATACAAACTTTCCCTACAGATTAGCAATGCAAACCCACCTATCCTAAGTAAGTATGAAGACTTAGTTGCTTTGATGTTTAGAAATTGAGATTTTGATATAAACATGGATGCTGACTAAAATTATAAAAGTTATAGAAATCAAAACATACAACCCTTAAATTCAACCAAAACAACATAAAGTTGTGTTACGCTATTTCTTAAATAATTTAAATCTTAAAATTTTAGATTTTAAAAGTTAATAATCAGAAGAAAATCATATATCCTTTCTCTTATTCTCTTGATAATCAACTTAGTCTGAATTGTATGTGCAAAATAATTTATTCTATGTAATAAAGAACGAATTTCTATATTTCCTTTTCTTTATTCAAGTGTTTTCAAATTGATCAACATCTGTGAAATAAAAGAGCTCTTTTGAACTTTGTACTGTAATTCCAGCATGAGATTGGCAAACTTGAGCGATATCTTAACATCTCCGCTCTGGTCGGGACTGATAGCTCACTGTTCGACCCTATCGATAGCTCAGGCTTCGTCCTCTCATTAGCCACTTGCCTGTAGTCTATTCTTAGGTTCATCTAGTACATAAACACATTCAATTATCGTCTGGATTAAAGCTGTTCATGTTTAGGCTGTTTGAAGCTAAACATCCATTTTATATGAACATTCGTTCTTTTTTGTAAAATAAAGGTGGAATCACCCTCATATCATATTCATACCAATTGAAATCATAGTCATATATTTTAAATCTCATATTTATGACATAGTAGTAATAAAGGAATTTTACCTATACAAAATAAATTACCATATAAAAGTTGAAATCGTTTTTTTTTTTTTGGTATTCATTAATGATCAAACAACGTCAAGCATTATTATTCCACTATATGTGTTTTGCTTGAGAAGAAACTAGTCGTTGATTTAATTGTTGCTTACGTACTGGTGCGATTTTTTTCAGGTGAAATTGAAGATTCATGCTGTTCAGTCGTCGATTAATTTGAGAAGAATAAACAGTCAGTCAGTTTTTTTTTTATTACGTACATTACATGTTTTTTTTTTTTTTTTTTTTTTTTTTTTTACATTTATTCTAGATGTGGAGCAGAGGTATAAACATATAGTATATGTCTATCATATAAATCTAAATACTGATAAAAAAGGCTGGGGTATTGTTGAGTAGTTATAAATAATGGTATTCGTGATATTTTTTATGCAAAATGCACAGTGAAAGTCTATACAAAAAAAAATGAATAAGTAGGTTTTTATGCAAAGCATACAGTGACGATGGGTTGCCGTGTTTTTTCAGGTGAAATTGAAGATTCATGCTGTTCAGTCGCTGATTGATTTGAGAAGTATAAAGTCAGTCAGTATAAGGAAAAACAGTCTGTTTTTTTATACATGTTTTTTTCTCATTTATTCCAGATATGAAGAGGTACATATGTATAGTGTATGTCTATCACATCATATAAATCGAAACATATAAAAAAAAGACTAAGTTATTGTTAAGTAGTTATAAATGGGTTTATAAATAATGGTATTTGTGATATCTTCTATGTAAAAAACGCACAGTGAAAATCTATACAGAAAAAATGATTAAGTGGTTTTTTATGCAAATGCATATGGTGAAAAATTTTACAAAAAAAAATGATTAAGTGATTTTTTATAGAGAAACATATAGTGATTAATCTATACAAAAAAATGACTAAGCGAATTTTTATACAAAAACATATAGTGAATTATTTATAAAAAAAATGACGAAGTGCTTTTTTATGTAAAAAATGCCAAAATACCAGATCACATAAAAAAAACTTATATAAAAAAGCCCATAAAAAAATTACATAAAAAATCCAATTGTATTATTTTTATAATACAAATATACAAAGAGGGATTGAGCTTAAACTCTTTTGTGGCAAATCACATAAAAAATATGTGGCTAGGCACATAAAAAATCCAAATTTCACCTGAAAAAAACACGGCACCCTATAATATACTTCATTGGTATAATGAATCAGTGATTATTTTATAGAACTACGTAACAACAAACATGGCTTACCATATAAAGAAATTGTTGTTTGTAATATTCATGCAGAGGCCTTGTTTTCCCCCAGTTTACTCAGAGTAGGATTTTTATTATTGAGATAACTTGAACTGTTCATTTTTAGTTCAAGCACCGTCATCTTTTTTTTAACCACCATAACAACCATACATTTTAAAAACAGAAATTACATAAAGTTTATACATAAAAAAGATCAATTGAGAATTCGAGATTAGATAACCTGTCAGTTTTTTTTTTCTTTCTAAAAAACAGTTTTCTAAAACAAAAACGGGGTATTTATCTTTCGGCTTGGAAATATAATATTGCTTTTTTCCTAATGATTCGCGGCCAAATTATTTTTTATGTATAAACTTTATGTAATTTCTGTTTTTAAAATGTATGGTTGTTATGGTGGTTAAAAAAAAAGATGACGGTGCTTGAACTAAAAATGAACAGTTCAAGTTATCTCAATAATAAAAATCCTACTCTGAGTAAACTGGGGGAAAACAAGGCCTCTGCATGAATATTACAAACAACAATTTCTTTATATGGTAAGCCATGTTTGTTGTTACGTAGTTCTATAAAGTAATCACTGATTCATTATACCAATGAAGTATATTATAGCACATCTATATTTTCTTAGTAAACTATCATTACGTAGTTTTATAATAAAACTGACGCGTTTTCTTTATTGAATATAAATACATCTCATAATAATGGTATTAAAGTATATTGATGAGATTCGCTTTAACTTGTCTATAATCCGAGTTAAACAAACATTGGTGCAAGTGATGATTACACTATGGGATGCCGTGTTTTTTCAGGTGAAATTTGGATTTTTTATGTGCTTAGCCACATACTTTTTATGTGATTTGCCACAAAAGAGTTTAAACTCAATCCCCGCTTGTTTGTTTGTATTATAATTGGGATTTTTTATGGGCTTTTTTATATAAGTTTTTTTTATGTGATCTGTTATTTTGGCATTTTTTGCATAAAAAAGCACTTGGTCATTTTTTTTTATAAATAATTCACTAGATATTTTTGCATAAAAATCACTTCATCATTTTTTTTTGTATAGATCGTCACTGTATGCTTTGCATAAAAACCTACTTATTCATTTTTTTTGTATAGACTTTCACTGTGCATTTTGCATAAAAAATATCACGAATACCATTATTTATAACTACTCAACAATACCCCAGCCTTTTTTATTAGTATTTAGATTTATATGATAGACATATACTATATGTTTATACCTCTCCACATCTAGAATAAATGTAAAAAAAAAAAAAAAAAAAAAAAAAAAAAAAAAAAAAAAAAAAACATGTAATGTACGTAATAAAAAAAAAACTGACTGACTATTTATTCTTCTCAAATTAATCGACGACTGAACAGCATGAATCTTCAATTTCACCCGAAAAAAATCGCACCCGGAAAAAAACAATATGTAATCCACGTGGTGGCGTCTTTTTTTTTTTGAAAGTAGACAGGGGGTGAAAGTGACACACGAGGCACAAAGAATCATTTTTCACGTCTTTTTATAATACTTATTACAACCTTATAATTATGCAGCGTTCATTTCCATTTAAAATTTTACGGTTCTCTTATCATATGTGTACCTTTTATAGAAAATAACCACAAGCTCAGAGGTGTGAATAATGAGCCTACCCTAAGCAAAAATGCGTAAGGAATTTTTATTTTCCCATATATTCAGATTAACAGTATAATACTCAGTATATATTCCTCCTCCTCTTCCTCCCAAAAAAAAACTTATAACAGTGTCTGTTTTATATCTTTAATTCAGCAAAAAAAAAAAATTGACGATAGTGACCTCTATAGTTAATATCCCCTTATTGGGTTATCTCAATATCCAATTTTCTTTTACAATGCGTCGAGCTTTAGAAAAAAAAATCACTGTTCTACACTTCAATAACTATCACGTAAAAAATGGCTTAACATTAAATTGCAGAGCCAAGAAAGTATAATCTTCCGTTATTTAGAGAAGAAAAAACATTACAAGAAGAAGAATAGTTTACGTAGTATAAATAGTGATAAATTTACAAGCAATATTTTAGGTCGGGTATGATAACATATTTAATTTGAATTTCTAATTTCATGACTTAAACTAACACTATCAAATCGTTATATACAAAAAACATGTAGTAGAAAACACTGTTTTTTTTGTTACATATGCACTCAAAAGTAAGTCGGATTAGTAGGTCCTCAATTGTAGGTTGTTTTAACCCACAAACATACGTAGCGTGCATTAATAACATTCAATATATGAATGCTGTAAACTTGAGTATAGAGTTGTTCAAAGAACTTTCAATTATTATTCATGATAAAATTGTTTTTCAAAATTTGGTTGGATTACTAATCTTATCTACATTTCTTTTTTTTTATATACGTACGTATATTTTAAAATTTAAAATTGATATCCCCTTGTTGTTGCTATGGTTACCTGTTATATGATGTAGACAAGATGACAAGAGTGGGAGGAGAGGAAGAAATGAAACAGCAAAACCAACAATATTCTTGAGGATATTTTTTTTTAAAAAAAAGACTCTGTTAAAATGGCCCCTAATAAAAACATATGATGCGAATGTTTGGTGAAATTCTGGGCTTGAAATCTTAGCTTCTAATAGGGTCTTCAAAGTTGAGGTGCCTGCACATGAGCATTGGACGCAAAATGGACGCGAGAACCATAAAACACACACAAAATGGACCCGAGAACCATAAAACACACAAAAAATGGGCCCGAGAACCATAGAAACACACACAAAATGGGCCCGAGAGCCACAGAACACACACAAAAAGGACCCAAGAATAATAGAAACACACCAAAAATGGGCCCGAGAGCCAGAGAAACACACACAAAATGGGCCCGAGAGCCACAGAAACACACCAAAAATGGGCCCGAGAGCCAGAGAAACACACACAAAATGGGCCCGAGAACCAAAAAACGCACACACACTGCGCGAAAAGTGAATGATCACGCTATTGGGATCATTGAATAAACTAGTGCGTTGCAGCATAATCAAAAACCATATATGGCATTTGTGTTTGATGATTTCCTTTTGTATTTCATAAACTTTATAACATGCAACAAGTGAAAAAAAAAAAAAAAACAAATGCACAAAAGTTATTGCATTGATACCATGTTTTTTGGCCGGTTTTTTTTATTGCTTAGATAGCCCCCCGACTTTTTTTTTTTGTATAATATGAAAATTGTGCATGCACTGCATTTTATTACCTATAAACAAATGATTGTTTATTACATGTTATTTTCATGATATAAAAATCGTGTATACTCTCAATGAAAGGGGGGATTTATATAGAGAGTATCGTTTTTTTTTTCTATTAGATTTTTTACATTCCAATTAAATTATATCTTTCATAATATAAATACATCATAAAATGTGCTATTGAACAGTTATAAGTTATCAAAAGTGTCAAAAAGACATCTATATTTTATTGATAATCTAAATACACAGACGTTGGGGATAAGCATTTGTGTCAAAATCATAAAAACTACCTCATGTGATATTGTTAAAAGGATTTATAAGCAATCTACACAAAATTTATATAAAGATTTTTAAAAAGTTGTAAACTGCACAAAAATTACTACACAAAAAATGCACAAAATTCATTCTACACAAGCATTTACAGTGCACTGATTGGGCGCTACACGAAAATCAGCAAACCTGCACAAAATTTCACAATACCCCCCCCCTGGACATGAGCATGCTGGTTTTGTGTGTTTTTATGGTTCTCGGTTCCCTTGGGTCCTCTCGGGTCCGTTGTGTGTGTGTGTGTGTTTTTTTGTCTGTTTTTTTTTTATTTCTTTTCAGCAGTTTTTTTTACAACACACTCTCTTTTTTTCTTCTTGACAGAAAAGCTATTATGTCGAATCTGTTAAAGTGCCTCAAAATGTCCCAAGATGGAGTTCAAAACTCAAGATAGTCTAAGCAGACATGTGTATGAGTATCATTGTGATGAATGCACAATAACGGTGTCATTCCAAGGTTTGTTACTGTAAATTGATATTATTTCTTTGATCAGATTTATAACTTTTGGTTTTAGGACAATCTAAAAAAAATGAAGACCAAAAGAAACGAATATGGTCTACGTTGTTCAAATTGCAAAAAAATACTACAATACTAGACAGAACTTGAAGACTCATTTTAACAAGTCGACCTGTCAAGAGTCTTTTTTTTATAACTGCGGATGATCAAATACCTCAAGAAAATGATGAACCAAAAATTCGTTTTATAAAACGAGACTATGATGCTTCAATAGTTGATGCATGTGGCGGTTCAGGGCTAGAAAAAAATCAACAGGAGCAACTTCTTAAAATTGTTGATGCAATCAATCTCAAACCTGTATGCTTATTAAGCAGTGATGGTGAAGAACAGTTTATGCTAGTTCATGAAAAGCATTTTAGTCGAATCTGTAAGAGCCATTTTATTAGTATCTTACCTGTTTGTGAAAATGAAAACAATACAATATCTTGAATGATTTACAATAAACACGAGAATTTGATAATAGGATAGTCAAAGAGTATTTTCAAAAGTCAATAAATTATAGTATATTTCTTTTTCACAAAAGTCATCAACATATAACGTAAAATGAATATGTTAAAGGCACGCATAGATAATCATAGGTTTACTATATAACTTTTCTCAAGTTTAAATTTAATGATGATTGATATGTTCATAATGATAGACCCGATTATTACTGTATAATTGCTGGTATGACCAGTTGTTGTATTATATGTTTGTATATATCGATACTAGGATAGAACAAGACAACCCAATGATGTAGTTCTCAATATTCTTTTTATTTACTTGTTTACTTATTATCAAATAACCATTACACAATTCACCATTATTTTTCAAATTTTACAGCTGCTATCGAAGTATAACAAAGATTAGTATTATCATCATCGCCTCCCTCTCTCTCTTACCACTTATTACTTCACTTTCCTACTGTGTAACAAAAGTTGAACTTTGCAATGCAATTTTTTTCTCAACTTTGTATATATAAAATTGAGTTTCTAAATGATGTTTTATTCATTTATTGAAAGTGTATGTGATATTTTAACTTTTGTGTTTTCACTCAAAAGTATTCCAATTTTTATTTATTTTTTGCTGCTAATAAGGATATCATTGTAACTATGTCCTTATAAATATGCAGACTGATTAATTTCCGTCAAGATGATTGTTCATCGTTCTCCCGCCCAGGTGGAGGACCTAGAGATTTTAAATAAATGGTACAACAGGTTTACAATAGTGTTCATATGCTCCTTCTACAGCCCAAAAATTTCTTGCTTGCATCATTCCTTGATAATAAAATAGGATAGCAAATAAACACATGATATGAAAAATTGTATGTGATTGAAACTATATAAAATTAAAATATATGTAATATAATTATTAAGAAGATCTTTTTACGTTTATAACATATAATATAATATACTTTACCCAAATATCACATTTTCCAGGATAAGCTCTTTCAGGCCATCTAATATATATTTTTAGTTTGAATATGAATTATATTATTATATTAAATATATTATATTATTATATACCTAATTCCAAATACTAATGCTCCACCAACATAAAAAAATCCCATAATAAGAGCTTTATCAAATCCTAATGCAAATATCATATCAATCTAAATACAAATAATAATTATGAGTATAAAAAGACTCTCTCTCTCTCTCTCTCTTTCTTCTCATAAAAAAAAAAGATAAATTATTCTACTTACCCCATAAAGTAGAGTACTATGAGCAATTGCAATTAATCCTGAAAGACCTACAAATAAAAAAGTAATAGTACGTATCCACATATATTTTTCAGCTTGTAATTGGGGTATCATTAACATAATAGTCTATATAATAAATATATCTCTATATATAATTAATACAGTAATAATAAATAAATCGGGATATATCATTTATAATATATTACCGCTATAACACATATGATAAGATAAAAGATAGTATAAAATACTATAAAATGTATATATACGACTATTAGTCATTGACTGTTATATACATATATAATCAACATTGATTGAATTATAATACGTATACCTTGTAATTTTGGTTCACAATAAAAATAATAATGAAATGCAAAAACCCAACTTCCACTTTGGTTATACGTAGATATTTCTTTAGTAAATACTATAAACAAAAGAAAAAAGGATTCAACAAGTAACTTTACTTACAGATTATTACAAATGATACCTAAATAATCAATTGCATTACATGTAACTGATACATTTTTAGAATGACAAGCCAATGTATGATAAATACAACTACAACCAAGACAACTTATAGCACCCAAATAAAATATAAATAAAAGTATATCTGAAATATTCTTTTTAATGTCTTGATTATTATAAAAGAATGATATTATTCCTTCTTTTATAAGATAGAATATAATAATTATTAAACCCAAAAGATGAGTCCAAATATTTACTATATAATTATATAATCAATAATCTTTCTTATATTACGTAAAATATATACACAAAGATAAAGAGACTTACATGATTCATTATGAAGTTTAAATATACTTTTTATACAAGTAATATAATTATTATTAGGTGATCGATATCCACTTAAAATATAAGGATTAAATCGCATCCATTCAGGAATTTCTGACCATGTTAACGTTTTATATTGATCTTGTTTTTTATTAATAGATTTTATTGTATCATATTTTTTGTTAGTAGTAGTAGTAGTAGTAACTAATGATTTCTTTTCATTCATAATTAAAAAAAAAAAAGTTAAAAAAGAAAGTGGAAGAAGTATTCACTTTTTGTTTAAAATCAAAATGGACTACTTGTAACTAAAAATCTCTCCTTTTTTTTCTCTCACGAAAACATTTTAAGTTACATATTTATTAAGGTTGATAACAACTTTTTTGTTTGTTTGTTTGTGGCGTTTTTGTGTTTGTAATCAAATGGTTTGAAATTTCCCTAAATGTCATTTTACTTTTTAATTATTATAGCAAATAAAGATAAAAGAAATTGGCTTATTTTATTACGTGTTAATAAAAGAATGAACGAGAGAGAGGAAAGAAGGAAACCTAAGTATAATTAAACTTGGGATTTATTTCAAGGACCAAATCAAAAAAAAAAAAAAATTATGCATACTTCTAAGGTCTTTAGTATTTAAGTTAAAACTTTTCAGTTTTTAGAAAAGCTAAAAAAAAAACCCAGCAAAAAACATTCTCCCTTCCCAATTTAGAATTAACATTTTTTTTTTTTTTGACAATTTCCCCCCCCCCTTATTCAATAACAAAATGTCTGATCCAGAATCATTTCGTTCATGTGCAATTGGTTTACTTACAACTGAATATTTTGATAATATTGATACATTTATTGAAGAAGCTATTGATTCGGGTCATGATTTTGTTTCAACACCTATTGTTCATTCACGTTATAAACGTGTTTTAAAAACAAAAGATAATGACAGTTGGAAAAATAGTCCAGTTTATGATCGTGACGATTTAGTAGTTCGTAAACCAAGTAAGTTATAGTATTCAATGAATTAAAAAAAAAATTAGATGGGGACTGATCACTATATAATTTTTTTTTTTTTTTTTTTTTTTTTTTTTTTTTTTTTTTTTTTTTTTTTTTAGATTGGTCCGATGCAGTCGTGGGTACTTTGTCAAACTGGTTAGAATTGGATTCTACAGATCAAAATACGCGTATTAACTCTGAATTGGTAAATAGAAAATGGGTGAGAGAGGGAAGGAAATAATAAGTTGATATTCTAACACGGGGGGTTAATAATTATAGGCATTAAAACAAGAATTAGCATGGGCTTGTCATCTTGGATTATTTGCTGTCATGACACCTCCACTATCTGATACGACTACAAGTATTTCTAACTTGGCTCGCGTAATTAATCATAATGTGGGATCTATGGCTGTTACTCAGGTATAATCATATTAAAAAAGAAAGGTTTGAAAATATAAAGATTAAACCTTTTATAATATAATATATATATATATATATATATATATATTAGATGTGGGTACGTGTTTTAATGGATAAAAATAATCAAGCATGGAAAAAATGGAATCAATTTCGTTCTCTTGCAGAACATAACCCAAGAATTCATGTCGGTAAGAAGAAGAAGAAGAAGAAGAATTTATTTTTAGAATAGAAATCCTTGGAATTAATAAACCTTTTTTTTTTTACTTTAAATAGCACTTGAATTACCAAAAGAACTTCCTGAAGATGATTTACTTTTAGATACTTGGATTGCTGAGCCCATTAAATCAGTCATTGTACCTGCTGATATATTTATTAGTAATAATAAAGGTTATCCTGTACTTCCAAAACCACATCAAACTTATTTAAAAAAATTAATGCATCGCGTAAGTTTTTATTTTTATAATATATAAAAAAAAGAAGAAGCCAAGACAAAATGGATTAATTATTATTAATAGATACAACCACAAATTATTGTCACACTACCTGATGTAAATATACATCCTTCAGCTGCACCTTCATCTTATCAAGAATATATTCGTTATCTTAATCGAAATTTACCAGAAATGAATGATGTGGATCGTTTTGCTTCAGGATATCATGATTATTTACAAGCACCTTTACAACCATTAATGGATAATTTGGATAATTCAATGTATGAAACATTTGAAAGAGATCCTATTAAATATCAACAATATGAAAAAGTAAATTTTATTAAATAGGAAGAGAAAAACTTGATTGGATTTTTTTTTTTAAAAAATGAGGATCATTAGAATAACTTTTTTTTTTATATAAAAATTAGGCAGTTTATCATGCATTATTGGATAGAGTAGAACATGATTCAGATTATGTTTCGTAAGTATGAAATGAAAGTGACAACTATGGAGGGGGGGTGGGGTGATGACTTATAATTAAAAAAAAAAGGGGAGTGAGGAGAAGAAGTTTATTTATTTTTTTAACTAACAAATAAATGAATAGCACGATCATGGTGGTAGGTGCTGGACGCGGCCCCTTGGTCAATTGTTGTTTACGTGCAGCAGAAAAAGCTGAACGTAAAGTACATCTTTATGCTTTAGAAAAGAATCCTAATGCCTTTGTTACGTAAGTTTTTTTTTTTTTTTTCAAGTAGTAGAGAACATTTTATTTCAGCCCCTTTTTTTTAACCCAGGATTCCGGATTTTTTATATATATATATATAATAATAATAATAATAGATTACAAAATGCCAAGGCTGAAATATGGCATGACAAAGTAACATTGGTATTTGCTGATATGAGAAAATGGAAACCTGAAACAAAGGTAATAATAATAATAATAATAATAATAAAGATGAATACCCAAAATACCAAGGTTTTTATTAATAACTATTGTGTGTTATAATTAGTGTGATATTCTTGTTAGTGAATTATTAGGTTCATTTGGTGATAATGAATTATCTCCTGAATGTTTAGATGGTGCACAAAAATTTTTGAAGGGTAAAAAAAAAAAAATATTTGTTTTGTTTACTATTCAAATGTTGCATTAAAAAAAAAAGTCTAATTTGATTCTTTTTCATTTCAATAGAGGATGGTATATCTATTCCAGCTTCCTATACTGCTTATGTAACACCATTGGCATCATCTAAATTATATAATGAAGTAGCTGCTTATAAAGATGTGACACATTTTGAAACACCTTATGTAGTCATGTTTCAACAAGTATGTGAATTAGCTGTATCCAAACCTGTATGGACTTTTGAACATCCAAATAAGACTATTGAACAAGATCCAGAAAATAATTTGCATAATAATCGTTATAGTCAAACTAAATTTGATATGATCCCTCAAGATATGATTATGCATGGTATAGCAGGTTATTTTGAATCTGTTCTTTATAAGGATGTTATGATCTCTATTCATCCTGATACACATTCACCTGGTATGTTTAGTTGGTTCCCCATCTTTTTCCCATTACGTACACCTTTACAAGTAGCCCAAGGTTCTACTATAACATTAGACTTTTGGCGTACAACAGATGCCAAGAAAGTATGGTATGAATGGAGTGTAACAGTTGAATCATCCAATGGTAATGATTCTTCTATTTCACCTATACATAATCCTTCAGGTCGTTCTTATTGGGTTGGTTTGTAATATAAAAATGGGGCCAAGAAAATTATCTGGGAATTAAAGCACCCATAATAATAATAATAATAATAATAAAAAAAAAAGAATATCCGTTTATCGGGAGAATTTACCACCGCTCTTTTTTTTGTACCCGCAAAAAAGATCTACGGGAACATCGGCCCGATAATTTATAAATGCTAAAATATTTTTTTTTTGGAGGGGTTTATATATCACAAGCTTTTTTTTTTTTTTTCTTTGAACATTTTTTTTTTTCTTCTTCTTCTTCTTTTCTTTGTTGCTATTTAACAATTATTATAATATCTTATAACTCTTTTCTTTTTCTTTTTTTGGTGTTTCTTTGGAGATATACCTAAAAAAAAGTTTAATTATCCACACACCAAAAAAAAAAGTTTATTTTCTCAGCTCCTTTTCTAAAATATAAAATTAAGGGTAAAGTATAAAAGGGATTTTTTTTTTTTTTTTATTCTCGGGGGACAACAGTGAGAGATTTTTTTTTTTTTACACAAAAAGAGAACAAAAAATATATTCTAACTTAATGTCGTAGTAATTTAATATAACTTGTCAAAAAAAAAAAAAAAAAGTCGACAAGAAGAAATCTGACCCCATACAATTGAACACCTTGCTATTCTCCAGGGGTTGTTTTTATTCTTCTTTTTTTTTTTTTTAGTAGTACTCGTCTCTTTTCCATTCAAACATAATAAAAAGAAAAAAAGAAAAACCTTACGTAAATGGTCAATAAAAAATTACGTATAAAACGAGCATTCCATAAAAAGAAAGACACAGAAGACGATCATGACGATACGAATGAACTTCAACGAACCGCTTCTACGTCTTCTTATATGCAACAACGACGTAATATTTATGTGAATATGACATTACCACCTACTGAATATAACGACAAAGGAAAACGAATTCAATCTCATTATGTCAGTAATCGTATTCGCACTGCCAAATATACACCTTTAACATTTGTACCCAAGAATTTATTTGAACAATTTCGTAATGTAGCCAATTTATACTTTTTATTATTGGTCGTATTACAATGTATACCTATTTTTGGTGTTGTCGAACCTGCCGTATCAGCATTACCCTTGATGGCTATTTTACTTATTACGGCTATTAAGGATGGTATTGAAGATTGGAAACGAAATCAAAGTGATTCTCGTGTGAATAATACTAAAGTACAAAAATTGGCGAATTGGAAGAATGTAAATATTCAAGATAATACAGATAATCGTTGGCATTGGCTTTATGTTTGTATTGGTTTTTTTTGTATGCTTTCGGGTGTGGAAAATCAATATGCACATACCTATCGTATGGCTATCACGAGAAAAAAACCAGCCAAACGACGTTCTAAGAAACGCAGTGGATCATCTTCCCGTCGATCACTTACAAATACATCTTCTATTGCAACGAGTAGTGTTCGAGATTCTCAACAACAACAACAACAATCCACTTCTTTAAATAATAATCATGGAACAAAACCAAATGGTTCATCAAGAAATTTATTAAATACAGTACGACAACGATCAGATACTTTTCGTTCAGAATTAAGTAATATGTTCAAGGTGCAACCGAAACGACCTTATCGACCAGGTTCTATTCCACATTCTGTTCTATATCGAACCGCCACCGTTGAAACCACCAGTACGCGTCGCGCTTCTACGGTGAACCCCACCGGATTTCCATGTGCGGAACGTGCACCGGGTGACCCACCCGCCCCTAAATGTAAAGTATTTTGGCAAGAAGTCCGATGGCAAGATGTGATGGTAGGCGATTATATTATGCTGCGCAATAATGATGATGTACCTGCCGATATGGCTATCTTGTCAACATCTGAAACAGATAATTTATGTTATATCGAGACTCAAAATCTCGATGGTGAAACGAATTTAAAAGCACGTCAAGGATTAGCTGCTACAGGTGATCTCAAGACTGTTCATGATTGTGAACGAGCTCGATTTTATATTGAAAGTGAACCCCCTCATGCGAATTTATATCAATACAGTGGTGCTTTACGATGGGATATTGATCAACCTGAAGAAAATGAAACAACCGTTTCACATCAAAAGACGGAAGCCATTACTTATAATAATGTTTTATTACGTGGTTGTGTTTTAAGAAATACAGAATGGTTAATTGGTGTCGTTTTATTTACGGGGGATGATACAAAAATTATGTTAAATCAAGGAAAAACACCTTCTAAACGAAGCAAGATTCAAAAAGAAACGAATCCTCATGTAAAAAAAAAAAAAAAAAAAAAAAACTTCTGGTTTTTTGTTTTTCTATTTTTAATTATCATGGTAATATTCATCTAATTTTTATAATCAAATAGGTTATTGCAAATTTCGTTGTATTAGCTATTATTTGTATTGTTAGTTCCATTTTGGATAGTGTTCAATTTCATGATCCAGGATCTGCACCTTTTTTCGATTTTAATATACGTGGTACGAATGAAACTTATGATGGTTTCATTACATTTTGGTAAGTGTCTTTTTTTTTTTTTTTTTTAGAACAATTGATTAAAAAAGAGAGAGGAAGGCGCAGCCTTAAAAGAACTCGGGTCCCCTCCTTTCAGATTATTAATCCATTTTTTTTTTCATAATAGGGTTACCTTGATTTTATATCAAAATATTGTACCTATTTCTTTATATATTTCAGTTGAAATTGTCAAAACGATAGCAGTAAGTAATTTTCTTTTTATATCTCTTTTAAATGAATTTTCTTACTCATCATAAATTCAATTTTATATAGGCCTATTTCATTTATGCAGATATTGACATGTATTATGAACCAACGGATACACCTTGTATACCTAAAACTTGGAATATTTCAGATGATTTGGGACAAATTGAATATATTTTTTCTGACAAGACGGGTACATTAACACAAAATGTGATGGAGTTTCGTAAATGTACAATTGATGGTATATCTTATGGTCAAGGAGTCACAGAAGCTTCATTAGGTGCTGAAAAACGACTTCAAGGAACCATCCATGAAAAAAATGTTTCCAATTCTCTTCCTCTTCATGATAATGAATCTAGTTTAAGTATGCCACAAGAGGAATTGGATGAAATGGAAAAAATCAAAAAAGAAATGTATCAAAAACAACAATCCCTTTTTGAAAATACACATATTGGTCATCATCCAACATTTGGTGATTTACAATTCTTTGATGATTTAAAAGATCCCAATTCACACCATGCCATGGCTATGATTCATTTTATGTCTGCATTAGCTCTTTGTCATACAGTGATTGCTGAACGTCCTGAAGAAGAAAATCCAAATTATATTGAATATCGAGCTACCTCTCCTGATGAAGCTGCATTGGTAGCGACGGCAAGGGATCTTGGATTTGTTTTTCTTGGTCGCGATGCCAATACTTTAAACGTTGAAATCATGGGTGAAGTCAAACATTTTGAACTATTGAACGTTTTGGAATTTAATTCGACTCGTAAACGTATGAGTGTGATTGTCAAACCCAAGGATAGTGATCGTATCATGTTACTCTGTAAAGGGGCTGATTCAGTGATTTTTGAGCGCTTATGTTCTAATTTTGGTAATCAAGCCGAATTGGAAAAAAGTCAAAAAAAGTTACAAGAATCGACTTTACAAGATCTTGAACATTTTGCAAATGAAGGTTTACGTACTTTATGTTTAAGCTGGCGATTTATTTCTCCTGAAGAATACAAGACTTGGAACAAAGATTATCAAGAAGCATGTTCAAGTATTTATAATCGTGAAGAAAAAGTGGATGCTGTATGTGAAGAAATTGAAACAGATATGTTGTTGATGGGTGGTACAGCTATTGAAGATAAATTACAAGAAGGTGTACCGGAAACAATTGCTGAATTGGCACAATCGGGTATTCGATTATGGGTATTGACGGGTGATAAGACGGAGACGGCTATTAATATTGGTTTTGCTTGTAATTTGATTACGAATGATATGCGTATGATCATTCTCAAAGCAAGTGATCGAGAATCGACCAAAAAACAATTGACAGATGCTCTTCATCAAGTCAATAGTTCGAATGGTCAAAAGATTGCCCTTGTCATTGATGGAACAACATTAAGATATGCTTTAGAACCAGCAACACGTGAAACCATTCTTAAGATTGGTATGAAGTGTGCTAGTGTTGTATGTTGTCGTGTAAGTCCAAAACAAAAAGCACAAGTAGTTACTTTGGTTAAAAAAGGATTAAAAGTCATGACATTGGCTATTGGTGATGGTGCAAATGATGTTTCCATGATTCAAGAAGCGAATGTAGGTGTTGGTATTTCTGGTGTAGAAGGTCGTCAAGCCGTCATGGCATCGGATTATGCTATTGCACAATTTCGATATTTACGCAAGCTACTTCTTGTTCATGGTCGATGGTCTTATTTAAGAATTGCTGAAATGGTGATGGGTTTCTTTTATAAGAATATTGTATGGACTTTTGTTTTGTTCTGGTATCAAATATTCTGTCAGTAAGTTGTTATTTTTTACAATTCTTCCAGAAACCAAAAAAAAAAAATCCGGATAATTGATCAATTTTTATTTTTATTTTTTATTAGATGGACTGGATCTATGATTTTTGACTACTCTCTAGTTACTTTATATAATTTGATTTTTACATCCTTACCTATTATCTTTATGGGTATTTGGGATCAAGATTTATCGGCTAAAACATCACTTCGTTATCCTGAACTTTATCGTATGGGTCTTCGTAACGATAAGTTTAAAGTATGGCGTTTCTGGGCAACAATCTTTGATTCTATCTTTCAATCTGCCGTTTGCTTTTTCTTTCCTTATATGCTTCTTGTGGATGGTAATATGGATAAAGCAGGCTATAGTGTTTCTAATGGTGTTTATGAAACGGGTACTATTATGTCTAGTATTGCTGTCATTGTTGCCAACTTGTTTGTTGGTTTGGCTCTTTATAGTTATACTTGGATTCAAGTTGGCATTATTTCACTTTCCATCTTGGTTTACTATGCCTTTGTTGGTATCTATGCTCAATTCAACACATTTATTTTCGCAGGACAAGATCGTCTTTTTGCTGTTGGATACTATTGGTTGATTTTAATTTTAACTGTCGTTGCAAGTTTCTTACCACGAGTAACTGTTCATTACTTTTTACGTATTTATTATCCTTATGATAATGATATTGTACGTGAAATTGAATTAGTGAAACATAAAGATCGACGTGAATCAATCACTGGTAGAGAATCGGGTGAAAGTATCAAGAGAACAAATAATTAATTAAAAAAAAAGAAATTGTTCATTTACATACCCTCTCGTTTCTTCTAATAACAAACGTGTACTTTTTATTTTACTGTAATTTTAAATATTCTCTTCCGCCCGCCCTCTTATATTATTATTTCTGTACTGTGTTTATTGTATTTCTATATTATTGCTTCTTTCATTCATTATTAATAATTTTTATTTTAAGTTACACACACACACAACTAACACTTATTTTGTTCTCCCTCCTCATGTTCACGTTTTCTTTTTCTTCGTCAAATATTCTTATAGGCGTATTTACGCTCTTTATTTTCTTGTACTACCGTTCTTCCTTTATACTTGTAATAATTGTATATATATTATATTAATAATAATAATAATAATTTTTTTTTAATTGGAATTGTACGTACTTTTTATTTTTCTTCAAAGAAATCAAATATATATAAGAAAAATGAATATGTGTATTATGTAAAATAAAACAATTTACTATTGTGTTTTTGAAAGTAGTACACCATACGTACAATGTTTGTTGTGTGACTTACGGACGTGTTTTTAGGCATAAAAAAACATGCTATTTTGTATACGTAGGTAACCATGCATTAGGCAATATCCAATAATGTGAAGTAAATGATAATAGTGATACAGCATCCAAAAAATATATACGTACGTATTAGTGAAATACATGCAGCGACGGGGGTAATGTGATTGCTAATTCTTCTTAGATTCATTAAAT
Source organism: Circinella minor (assembly GCA_016758965.1). Lineage (NCBI taxonomy): Eukaryota > Fungi > Mucoromycota > Mucoromycetes > Mucorales > Lichtheimiaceae > Circinella > Circinella minor. The sequence continues at coordinate 7,733 of JAEPRB010000140.1, read as the reverse complement.
ATGCATCAGATGACTACAAGATGATAAAAAAAAATACATGAGTCCAAAAAAAAAAAACCATGTGGTGAATATTGAACCTATTATGATATTCACAAATCAATACATTTATTTAAAATACCTTTTAAAATGAAGTTTTTTTTTTTTTTTTTTTTTTTTTTTTTTGTTTTTCTTTTCTTTATCGTTATAGGAGTTGCAGTAGTGGGCATGAAAAATGATTACTCTCACGTCTCATCCCAAATCGAGATGAAATCGTTATGCTGTGTAACAGTTAAAATCTTTTTTTTTTTTGTTCGGACCTGTCACCCGGATACCCGGATATTCTTTTAATCCGTTTAACAAAAATCTGATGACCCCTCTTTTTTTTTGGTTAGTCAACCTTTTAATAGCTAGATCCCTTTTCTTTGTATCAATTGTTCATTTCAAAAACTTAATACATGATGCTGCTATGTAAGATAAAGTACAGCGTAAGAAGCTGAATTTAGCCACACAAAAATAAAATGAGCTATATAGTTTTGAAAATGGGCCACATATCCTAATTAGGTCATCTGAGCGAAATTGGACCACTTGTGTAATTAAACTATACCAAGCGAAATTAAGCTACTCATCTCTGAAATGAAATGACTACGAACCTGAGCTGCAGTTCTTGAATCAATATAAATATATAGTATTCACATAATACAGATGGTGGCCTTTCTATTGTATTTTATTTTTTAATAATTGTTGACATTTTAGCTACTGTATATTATTCAATATCCAAAGTCGCACTTCCAGAAAACGCCTTAGCGCCAAACTCAATGTTCAGAGCAACAAAACTCATGCCATATATTGATGGTATTTTTACTCAAATAAAGAGAACAGCTGCATAACATCTTTAAAGAGTATAAGTAATGACTGCTTAAAACTTCAAGTCGTATGATGAATTTAAACACATGGGTTGATATTCTCGATGGTTCAAACATTGATATCTATTCTGCTCCGACGAAGTACATTTTTTTTATAAGATAAAAGCACTTTCATGCTCGATTTTTCTATAGATCGTGGTATAGGTAAACAGGACAAAAGACTTCTAGTCGTTTGCTATCTAGGGCTTGACAATAGTCGATCCCAACTTCAAGAAAGTACCCAATCCACTTTATGACAAAAAAAAAACCTTTAACAATGCATTGAGTCCATTCTAGTTGTTTGTAAATGAACTATGCATAATCAAATGAACAGCATCATCATTACAAGTAAAAAAAAAGATAGGATTGTTGAGAAACAGATACATGTCCTCTTTTGTAAATAGGAGTCATACAAGTTTTCATTTTATTTTATTTTTAGCCATAGTAATACATATTTGCAGTAGCAGCAATAGAGCTAACAATCTTGCGACAGTGATCAAGCTTGTTGTTGGCGCATGAAGACAGTACGCAGCTGAACTCCATACTTCCCACTCCAGCATCAGCGTATGATGAACCAGAATTTCTCCGAACACGAGGGCAGGACATCAAGCAAAATAACCATCTACAATGAAAATAAATGCAACCACCCGGTGAACAATTTAAAAGTAAATTTTACTGGGATATGTTGTTTGTAAGAGGAAAATTTTGTATGAAATTCAATCACATGACTGTATGAGTTCTATGAATCTCTATTTGTCAATCAAATACACACACCTTTCCCTTATCAATATTCACAATATTCTATTTTCGTATATTCCATTTGTATTATCATTTTAGCAGCAGTGACAAATTTTAACATTACCAGTAAAATCAGTCACTGTACTCACTTTGTATTAATACCTTTGTTTCCGCAATCGTGCAGTTCTTAGTACACCAGTTACTAGCTTTATGGACAACGAAGAAACGCTGTTGAATCTTGCTGGTAGGCACCTTTATTAAATTTTTGATTCAACTACCTCTGTTAAATTTATTATTTAACGAACTTTACTAAATTTACTATTTCAGACTTCTGGGATCTCCCTGAGAATGAATGGAAAAACTTGACGAAATATGATTTCCGGTATCTGGTTAACAACGGCTGCAACTGCTCCAAAGACGACGCGCATAAAGCCTCGCTGTACATAATAAAAGTAATTCTTTATTATGAGATTACTACATTGGTAGAGAATACTTTGAGTGTTATTAATAGGTAGAGATATCGCCTTTTAATATCAATTTAAAAAACTATAAATTAATGTCCTATTACGCCAATTATTTTTATTTTATTTGATTTTTGGTTCTATGGAATTAGTTTGATCTATTACTTATTAATTGTAATCTATAAATAATTAACCAACCGATCAAAAGTTTCATGACCTGAGTTCTTTCAAAAACGTTAACTTTGTAATAAATTACACTATCATGATTGCAATAATAGTATCTGTTTTTTTTAGCCAAGATATACTCATTTAAAAGCAATGTAATTAGCATTATCATATTAAAGAAATTTTCCTTCGGGATTACGTACGTAAAAAAAAAAAGAGATTTTTACACTAACTGTTACAGATACTTGGTTTATACTTTTTGTTTTTCACCAAGAATAGCTCGATTTATCATTTTCAGAAAAAAAATATCAGGTTTGGTAGAATTACTCTATAGGGAATCATACTATTTTAAGTATGTTCATCTTGGGTTTTAGAAATCGAATATTCCAGGAGATGGGTAAAACAGGATTAAAGCTACGCTGATGATTTAATATATTGGTTTGTCCTCTATCTTCGTCGGATATTAATAATATCTATTCATGAGTTATTTTAACTACCATTCATTATTATAAAAGCCTTTTGTAAATTAACATCTTTCGAGAACAATAAGAAACAACTAACTGATCAGTCTTCTTATATTCCATGTGTGTTAAAAATAATAGATGTTGGAATTTATTCTTTTGTTATGGGACGCTGTACTTTTTGCCATTTTTATGTATTCAACAGTCAACCATTTTATATAATATCTAATGGTATGGAAAAGTATAACCTTTTTCTTTCCATGTACTGTATGGAATACTGAGTATCTAAGTATAGTAATAGTGGTAAAATATAATTTAAATAAAACATACGCAGTATATGGCAATATGAAGAAAAGCAGTAGTATGTTACTTGAAATGTACAGCTTTAACGGAAATTAAATGATTTATACGTAATGCATTTTTCTCGTTTGTTGTTTATACGCACTTGTCTCTACGTAATTATATGAATATATGTCACATGGAAACAAATGTAGATATGGGATTTCTAAGGACAAAAAAAAATTGTATAGAGCTCAAAAGTACCTTTCTCATTGGGTAATAAGCGAGATGGATCAGAAATTTATCCACCTACTGGAAATTATGTACACTACATACACATACGGGATGCCATTTCGTCTTGACTTTATTATGAGTACTTAATACATACAAGCTTTTCAGGATTATATGAACTAGAATGGGTATCGATAAAGTAAAAGAAATTAGTCAATGGTTTTAGCAATTCTATCAACTGTACCAAAAACAAAATATTCAGTTACTATTATTGTACATTTTTACAAGGATCTAGTCCCCCCATCTACTTTCGATCGCTTTTTCTATTTACTACTACGTATTCACTAGCAGAGGATTGTGAACATTGTATTATTTGAACCATCGACAAATATACGTATCTTAATTATTAAACGAGTCATGATTATACTAATGGAATTAGGCTCTTTGTTGATAAGAACTATGTGTCTTGGGACTGTACAAGTATAAACATCTGATATAAGGTGGACACTTCCTTCATGTTTCCCCAGAATACGTATAGGTATGATACTACGTACTAGATCACTCTTGGTTTATATCTTCAACACAAAGCCATGGAAGAAGATTCCAATATGATGGAAATAATTCTTTTTAATTGATAATTTGATAACATATAATGTGTAATTACATACATACAAAGAAAAAAAAATGGGATGAAATGTATAGCAATATATACAGTTTGTGTATAGATATGTTTATTGTATTGTTTCACGTGAAAGAATTTAGTCCTTTATACTATATTATCTTAGCAAGAAGGATCATTTGTATATTATAATTATCTACAAACGTGTTCATAGTTTTATTCTTTATATGTAATTTTTTACATGATTAAAAAAAGTGAAACAAACTATGGTCGAGACTTACACATAATTGCTAAATAATGAATGTAGAGGAAGTCAACAAATATTATCAGTTGCAATAGTCTTGATTGTTTCTCGTAATCATAAAGTTACTTTGACCAAAATTTGCTTATTTAAGATTTGAAAGACTCTATCATTGCTCAGATTTATATATAATATTTTGAAATACTGATCAAGAGACTGTATAATGAAACAATTATTTTAAAAACAAAGCAATATTATAGACCATCGTAATGGAGTAGATAATCCATTGTACGTAATATTCATCTTTTCCTAGTATCCACGAAAAAAAAACTTGCATTTATAATATGAACTCGTTCATCACACCAATTTTAACAGTGCCTTATCAATATATTTCAAACAAATATAAAGGAAACCAAATATTTATCGTTTGTTATTGGTGGTGCACTTTACCATAATTTCATAATTCCATCCAACACCTCCCAAGATCCCCCCTTTTTTCATCCAAAATATATCGTTTCTCGTTCAATCCCAAGTTTTTTTTTCAACAATGAATATGATCCACGACGTGTTATCTGAACAGGAAAAGGAAAAGCCAAAAGGAAAATAAAAATAATCCTTAAATATTTCAACAATCAAAAAACATTGTAACATTTCGTAATTTTTTTTCCCAATATGCAAAAGTTGATGTTGGTTTTCATTTATTACAAATGTCATCCATAATAATTGCTTATTTGGTAGCCTTTTGGGTACCCTTGGCCTTAGCCTTTTCCTTGGTCTTTTCAATAGCGGCTTGACGAGCAGCAGCACGGACTTCAGGCTTTTCGTTACGCTTGGCACGGATTTCATCCCAAGTGGCACCAGCAACGGCACGTTCGGCCTTGACAGTACGACGAGTACGCTTCTTGACAATTTGTTCAGTGATACCCTTCTTGTTAAGACGACGGTAGATTTGAGTCCAACGGATCTTACGGGGGCTCAAACGTTGCAAGAAGTAGGATTCGGCCTTACCGTTAATGAAGCGGAAAGTCTAAAATATTCATTGATAATTTAAATTATATATAAATTAGGGTTGTTTTTTTTGTTGTAATAATTAATACGTTGTACATTAAGACTTTTTGTCTTTTTTTTTTTTTTTTTTTTTTTTCGTAAATGCGTTTTTCGTTTGCTTACTCTATTATTTTTTAAATAAAAAGAAAATTATATTTTTATTAATTATTAAAATTAAAAAAAAATGAGGGGCCAGGTCAAAATGAATCAGTATGATTTTTTTTTTACTTTACCTGCTGTCAATACGGACGTAAACTTTACCCTTGGAAGGGTAGATCTTGTAACCGGAGAACGAGCAAATCTCGAGCCTGCATAGATTATAAAGTCAATAAAGAGAAAGATTGATGGATACGTTTAACTATTTAGACGGATGGATGGATTGATACATTACTTCATGGTGATATTCAAAGAGGAGGTCTATCACTATCGTGAATTCGCCAACTACCAATATCCACTCACCACCTCCGGTCTTTAAATTCAAATCCAGTCCAAAATTCATGTTGAAACAAAATTATTGAAGTCAAAGGTTCAAATATTTATTTAATAAAAGGTTGATTATTACCATAGAAACGTTATGTTTTTTTTATCTGTTACTATGACAACAAAAAATAATAATAATAATAATTTAAATATTAAACAAGTAAAATAAAAATCGTTTGTTTTTGTTTATTTTGGAAGTGTTTTTGGTACTTCCGGAAAGTCTAGTGTTTGTAACTTGTTATTCGCTTCTTTCTTTTGAATTTTTCTTGTGTATTCACGTTGTCGCATGTAAAAATAATCTTTATTCAATACAAATCGTACAGGTTGTTGTGGTGATTTCGGTGAGGCAGGTGTATTCTCTGGCACCTCCTTTTGATTTTCTTGTTTCTTGTCATCGTCGCTCTTTCTATCCTTTTGATCATCATCGTTGTCACTTTTCTTTTTCTTATTATCACCATCCTTTTTTTTATCATCTTCATTCTCTGAAGGTTTCTTACGCCATGAATTCCATGCTGAACCTATACTGGACACAAGATCTGAAACACTGTCACTTTCTGGAGGACGATCCTCAAATTGTTTCTTTGTTCTTGGACTGGAAGGGGTGGATTTGTTTCCTGCTGCTGAACCACCAACGCGAGAGCAAAAGTTAGTATCACCTAAATGAGACCGACAAATGTAAAACCAGTCATGATTGCTATTATCAGCTAAAGTCAATACAACAGCTGTAAATTTATTACAAATAAAACATGGTCGTTCATTTGTTGTTAATCTTGCGACGTAAAGGTTCTGAATCCGTTCGCTCATGAGGTTGTATTATAGTTGAAAAAAAGTGATACTGAGCGTCTGAAATTGAAAATTAGCAAAAGTCAGGTGGTTCTTTGCGATCCAAGTTGTAAATCTTATCCGATTAAAAAAGAGTCTTTGTTTTATAAAAAGTACATCTGAATAATATAATTATTTTAATATTTGAATAGTTTATTGGTATAACCCGATCTAATCTTTTCAACAGCCTGTACGTGACTAAGTAGATAGCATGTACCAAGGACTTGCGTCCGAGTTTAATTTATAAATTAAATTGAAAATAAATGCCGTTACAGTATACTTCATTTAATCTTTGACATCTAATAAAAAAAATGTTCGATACGTTTCTAGCTCACTACTTTTTAATTATGCCATTTGATATGTTTTGAGCTCATCACGACCTATATACAGCAAGCCGCCACAAATAGAAGTATTCAGTTAGTCGGTAAACATTTATATTAAAATGAGAGTAACTGTAATAAAAGTAAACTCTCTTTTCTTACCAGCATGAAAAAGTTGTTGACATGAATCACAGTGTGGCATTGGTTTATCTCTAATTAATATCATATATACATATATATATATATATATATAGTAGCGTTAGGGTTCTACTCTAAGTGTATTTGCCTCGAAGTGTTAGATTGATCAGTCTAAAAAATAATAATAAGTTACTAGGTATGTACATAAATGGACCACCACAATAGCAATATACTGTATGTTTTCCTAGTTACGAGAATGTTCATTATCAATCCATGTTAGATCGTAAAGCTATAAAGAATAAGATCATACAAATAAGTTGATCTTTACAAAAAAATAAAAATAGAATAATGGAATAATGATACAAGACGCATTACAATATAAGAAAACTTCATATCTAGCTTCCAATCTAGAGAGAGAAAACAAGAAAAAACCAAAAGGTAAATTTGTATGTAGCACTCGACAATTTCTTTCTTCGTTGACACAAGTTGTAAGAAATTCTATGACTTATATATATATATATTTACAATATATGCAGCATATCATATAAGCAATACAGTAGGGCCCCCTTAATTTCATCCATGTTTAATTTCAACCCCCGTTAATTTACTGGTTTTTGCCAGGAATAGTTACAAAACATAGTGTCAACTTTCACATCCCCTTTATTTTCACTTTCACAATGATTTCGAGGGCTTGAAATTAAGCGGCCTTACAAAACATGACTTGGGAAAGACTTTTATTGGTTTTCTGTGATAAAGAAGTTACACAAAGTAGTTTGTTTAGAAGACAGGAACTGTCTAATCTATTTTGAAAATCAATGGAACTATGATAGCTCTACTATAGTACCAACAT